>CAUYQU010048079.1:0-24552 GCA_963574635.1 Cheracebus regulus
TGGCTCTTGAATGTGGACTGGATAAACAATGAAATGAAGGCAGAAATAAAGATGTTCTTCGAAACCAATGAGAATGAAAACACAACATACCAGAATCTCTGGGACACATTTAAAGCAGTCTCTAGAGGAAAATATATAGCAGTAAGTGCCCACATGAGAAGCAAGGAGAGATCTAAAATCAACACCCTATCGTCAAAATTGAAAGAGCTAGAGGAGCAAGATCAAAAAAACTCAAAACCTAGCAGAATACAAGAAATAACTAAGATCAGAGCAGAACTGAAGGAGATAGAGACACAAAAACCCTACAAAAAATCAATAAATCCAGGAGCTGGTTTTTTGAAAAGATCAACAAAATAGACAGACCACTAGCCAGATTAATAAAAAAGAAAAGGGAGAATAATCAAATAGATGCAATAAAAAACGATAAAGGGGATATCACCACAGATTCCACAGAAATTCAAACCATCATCAGAGATTATCACAAACAACTCTGTGCACATAAACTAGCAAACCTGGAAGAAATGGATAAATTCCTGGACACTTGCCTCCTCCCAAGCCTAAACCAGGAAGAAGTCAAAACCCTGAATAGACCAATAACAGGGTCTGAAGTTGAGGCAGCAATTAAAAGCCTACCACCCAAAAAAAGCTGAGGTCCAGATAGGTTCACAGCTGAATTCTACCAGACATACAAAGAGGAGCTGGTACCATTCCTTCCGAAACTATTCCAAACAATCCAAAAAAAAGGAACCCTTCCCAAATCATTTTATGAGATCAACATCATCCTGATACCAAAACCCAGCAGAGACTCACAAGAAAAGAAAACTTCAGGCCAATATCCATGATGAACATAGATGCAAAAATCTTCAATAAAATACTGGCAAGCCGATTGCAACAGCACATCAAAAAGCTTATCCACCATGATCAAACAGGATTCATCACGGGGATGCAAGGCTGGTTCAACATACACAAGTCTATAAACGTAATTCAACACGTAAACAGAACCAAAGACAAAAATCAGATGATTATCTCAATTCATGCAGAGAAGGCTTTGACAAAATTCAACAGCCCTTTATGCTAAAAACCCTCAATAAACTAGGTATTGATGGAATGTATCGCAAAATAATAAAAGCTATTTACAACAAACCAACAGCCAATATCATACTGAATGGGCAAAAACTGGAAGCATTCCCTTTGAAATCTGGCACTAGACAAGGATGCCCTCTCTCACCACTCCTATTTAATATAGTACTGGAAGTTCTAGCCAGAGCAATCGGGCAAGAAAAAGAAATAAAGGGTATGTTGGGGGGAAATAGGGGAGGGACAGTGGGGGGTGGGGAGTTGGGGGGAGATAGCATGGGGAGAAATGCCAGATATAGGTGAAGGGGAGGAAGGCAACAAATAACACTGCCACGTGTGTACCTATGCAACAATATTATATGTTCTTCACATGTACCCCAAAACCTAAAATGCAATAAAAAAAAACCCAGCAACAACAACAACAAAAAAAAAAGTATATAAGCCATGTGCTTATTTATGGTAAATAAACAAAAAGCAGAAAAAAAATAAAATAAATGGAAGCCTATTATCATTCATAAACGTGAACCATTTACTGTGGAATAGTAGGGTTAAAGAAGATTAATAGAAGGAGGAATTTTAGGATTGGGCAAGGGCAATACTAGAAAATACATAAAGGTGAGGAAACAACTCACACTGTAAATTTTTCAATTAAAGTTGACCTTTCAAAAACACAAATTCGGACTGCGGAAGTCCTCTCATAGGTGTATTTTTTCCTATAAATGTCACATTGAGTAGCCTGCCTCTTCTGCCTCCCTCCTTCACCTCTTCTGTCTCTGCCACCCCTGAGACAGCAGCATGAACCCCTCCTCTTCCTCCACCTCCTCAGCCTACTCAACATGAAGATAATGAGAATGAAGGCCGTTTTGATGATCCACCTCCACTTAATGAGTAGAAAATATATTTTTTCTTCTTGTGATTGTCATAATAACATCTTTTTTTCTCTAGCTTACATTATTGTAAGGATGTAAGTATATAATTTACGTCGGTAGGAAGAAACTGTATTTTCTTTTTTTACCTTATGAAGGGGAACTTGCAAATTTCTAACTAAGCGAAGCAAAAGATGAAACAGGAGAAGATTAATATTTATTATGAAACATTTTAAATGAGTGCTGCTCCACTTTGACTGATTTAGATATATTAAAGTGGTGGAAGCCGGGAAGTGATGCATTTTCCTATACCCAAACATCATTTATTTTATTTGCACTGGCTGCTTTCAAGAGAGCTACTTCCCTCCTCCTTTCTCATGCCTCTGTGTCTCTTTACCAATTAATCAGCCAATTAGTCGTTTGTCTTTCTAGCTTCCTTTCCTCTTCCCTTCTCCATGATTTTTCATCTTAAGGAGATAAACCTTCTGAGAGAGAAACCTCTAACCTTGAACTAGGTAAAAAATCCAGTGCTGCCAATTATCTTCTTAAGGAATACAATGCAGGTTTTATACATCTCCTGAATGCTACATTGTCATTCTTTATCCCCAAAGAGAAAGTGGTGAATGTCCTGTGTTCACATCTTAAACAGAGGTAGCCTTTTCTCTTTTCCTCTGGTTTCTGATTATCATGACTTATACTAATAAAGTTCAAGGGAATGGGTAGAAGGGAGATAAATTGCGATTTTTAATGAGAGTGATCCTTTATCATTCCTGCTATATCTGGAGTTCTGTGTAGGTGGCAATGAAATAAGGGCATCAGGACTCATAAACATACACACAAATAAGCTTTCTAGTAAACGTTCTTGATCATGACCAGCCTGAGACTGAGCACTACATAACCACATAGACGTTCTTGTAAGCAGCTATTTCAAGATCACTTCAGGGATTTGAAGAAGAGAGCAGTGAAGGATGGGAGCAGGTGAGGAGGATTCTTGTTGATACGCAGATCTGCCTTCATGTGTCCTCAAAATTATAAAGAGATTGGAAGCATCCACTGCAGCTGCTAGCAGTGTGGATCTCGATAGCATTGCAGACAGTGGAATTAGTTAAATCAGTTCATCTTTTGATTTAACTAATCAAACAGGATAAAAATGAGGAAGTGACTCGATAGTAAGAGGTTTAAGGAAGATAAATTGGTATACAGTTACCATTCATAACAACTAAGATTGCAGCAAGAATAGATGCCCTTGCCATGCACCTGGAAAAGTTATATTAAGCATCAGGGAAAGCATTCTGACAGGTAAATGTGAAAGCTTTCAAGTGGATGGTGGAGGACAGCAACTGGAGCTTTGTGTCTTAAGGCCTATAAAAGAAGGATTTCCATCCATGAAATCTCTTAGAAGTTCTGTAATGACCTCAAGATTTCTTCTCAACACAGTCACCAGGGTTGGAGAAAGTGTTTGTAATGAAATCATATTGAAATACAGATCTGCTTCTTCTGATCCTATGGCACAGGAGAGAAAAAGAGGGAGGATAAAGCAAAAGAACAAGAATTAATAAACAAAGGAGAGGCACAGTAATCATAATACCTGGGTAGGATGAAGGTTTGAGCAATGGCCAGAAACTGCAATGTGCACTGAATCATCAGGGGATCTAATTAACTATCAGACTCTGATTTAATAGCACTGATTTGGGGCTGATAGTCTCCATGTATATCAAGCTTCCAGGTGATGCCAGGGTTGCTGCTTTTCAGACTGCACTTAGAAGAGCAAAGACAAAAGATGCAAGTGAATTACAAGGTAAAATGAACATCAACAATTTTAAAAGAGAAAAGAAGGAACATACAGGCCACAAAGTGGAAAATCTACAGCCTGAAGGCAGTAGTGTATGGAAGCTGGCACTCAGTATTTACAAGATTGTCTGTTATACTCCTTAAAGTGAGGTGGATGGCTGAAAAGCTGGAATATGCTTGTTATTGCATGAGTCTCTGATTTTGGCAACAATTGGCATCACCAATTTATCCTTCTCATTCACTGTCATTTTTTATAACCCATCTATTCCCAAAAGTATTACAAGGCTGAAGCAAGCAAGCAGATTTGCCATAACGAGCTATGTCTTGGAAAGTAAGACAGGAAATAGAGCCATAGCAGCTGAGATGAGGACTAGGATCTCATGCTTGGGAGAAGTAACATGGTGGTAAGAGCATGGGTTTTGCAGTCTTTGGTGTTACACCTAGCATTGGCATCTACAAAATTTAAATTAAGTTTCTCATCCTCTATGAGTTTCCATTTTCTTATAAAGTGTGAAAATTATATTGTACCTAGGTTTATGTAAATATTAAATTAAATAATTCATGTATAGTTCTTAGGGGACTTATGGAAAGTACTCATTCTGATCATTATTATTAGTTGGATTAGAAGCAACAGAGATTTCTTGAGGGACAACTCTAGTGATTTATCTTTTAATAACTTCTATCTTGAGCCCTACTTAAGAGCCTATGTTCAGACTCTGAGGTACCCCACTCTCCCGCTTCACTTTGAAGATTTCTTATAAAACATGCTACTCATTGTGCACTGGGAGTTATTTGGTGAAATGAAAGTGAAAAAAATTGAGTTGTCAAGGTGAGATTAACGCAACAGCTTCAGAAACCTAAAAAAGAGAATCAAAATCTATATGGCATATATATTTATGAGGAATCTAAGAGACACATTTGTCTTTAAGCCTTCTACCCACTTGTCCATCCATGCCAGGATGGAAGATGATAGCCCTTTGCATTGGTTTAGAAAAAGCAATCGAGGAAAATTAATGTTTTGGCATTGAAAAAAGTAAATTTACTTCACTTGATATGGGTATTGTGAAGCAAAAGATCTGAGGATATTTGCTTGTCTAGAAGAAAATAAACAAAGCAGTCTGATGAATTACAAGAAATTTTGGACTCTGGATCAGATAATTCTGATTTAAAATTTCAATTTGGCCATTTATCAGCTATTTGCCATTTGTCCCATTTCTTAACTGATATGATATTTCATTTCCCACACATAAAAGGTACGTACACACACACGCACATACACAGAGAGATATACAACTTATAACTAGTATAAGAATCTTCAATAAAATACTGGCAAACAGATTGCAACAGCACATCAAAAACTTATCCATCACGATCAAGTAGGCTTCATTCCGGGGATGCAAGGCTGGTTCAGCATACACAAGTCTATAAATGTAGTCCACCACATAAACAAAACCAAAGACAAAAACCACATGATTATCTCAATAGATGCAGAGAAGGCCTTCGACAATATTCAACAGCCCTTTATGCTAAAAACTTTCAAAAAACTAGATATCAACAGAACATATTTCAAAATAATAAAAGCTATTTACGACAAACCCACAGCCAATATCATACTGAATAGGCAAAAACTGGAAGCATTCCCTTTGAAATCTGGCACTAGACAAGGATGCCCTCTCTCACCATTCCTCTTTTATATAGTATTGGAAGTTCTAGCCAGAGTAATCAGGCAAGAAAAAGAAATAAAGGTATTCAATTGGGAAAGGAGGAAGTCAAATTGTCTCTATTTGCAGATGACATGATTATATATAGAAGACCCCATCATCTCAGCCCAAAATCTCCTGAAACTGATAAGCAGCTTCAGCAAAGTCTCAGGATACAAAATCAATGTGCAGAAATCATAAGCATTCCTATACACCAATAACAGACTTAAAGAGAGCCTAATCAAGAATGAACTGCCATTCACAATTGCTACAAAGAGAATAAAATACCTAGGAATACAGCTAACAAAGTATGTAAAGGACCTCTTCAAGGAGAACTGCAAACCACTGCTCAAGGAAATAAGAGAGGACACAAACAGATGTAAAAACATTCCATGCTTATGGTTAGGAAGAATCAATATTGTGAGAATGGCCATACTGCCCAAAGTAATTTATAGATTCAATGCTATCTTCATTAAGCTCCCTATGACCCTCTTCACAGAACTGGAAGAAAACACCTTAAACTTCATATGGAACCAAAAGAGAGCCTGCATAGCCAAGACAATCCTAAGAGAAAAGAACAAAGCTGGAGGCATCACGCTACCAGACTTCAAACTATACTACAAGGCTACAGTAATCAAAACAGCATGGTACTGGTACCCAAACAGAGATGGAACAGAACAGAGGCCTCAGAGGCAATGCCACATATCTACAACCATCTG
This sequence comes from Cheracebus regulus, assembly GCA_963574635.1. Taxonomy (NCBI): domain Eukaryota; kingdom Metazoa; phylum Chordata; class Mammalia; order Primates; family Pitheciidae; genus Cheracebus; species Cheracebus regulus. The sequence continues at coordinate 6,154 of CAUYQU010048079.1, forward strand.
ATCTTGACAAACCTAACAAAAACAAGCATTGGGGAAAGGATTCCCTGTTTAATAAATGGTGTTGGGAAAACTGGCTAGCCATGTGCACAAAGCAGAAACTGGACCCCTTTCTGACACCTTCCACTAAAACTAACTCCAGATGACTTAAAGACTTAAACATAAGACCTAACAACATAAACACCCTAGAAGAAAAACTAGGCAAAACCATTCAGGACATAGGCATAGGCAAGGACTTCATGAGTAAAACACCAAAAGCATTGGCAACAAAAGCCAAAATAGACAAATGGGATCTAATTAAACTCCAGAGCTTCTGTACAGCAAAAGAAACAACTATAAGAGTGAACCAGTAACCAACGGAATGGGAAAAAATGTTTACAATCTACCCATCTGACAAAGGACTAATATCCAGAATCTACAAAGAACTAAAACATATTTACAAAAAAAAAAAAAAACCCATTCAAAAGTAGGTGAAGGATATGAACAGACGCTTTTCAAAAGAAGATATTTATGAAGTGAACAAACATGAAAAAATGCTCATCATCACTGGTCATTAGAGAAATGCAAATCAAAACCACATTAGATACCATCTCATGCCAGTTTGAATGGCAATCATTGAAAAATCTAGAGACAACAGATGCTGGAAAGGATGTGAAGAAATAGGAACACTTTTACACTGTTGGTGGGCCTGTAAATTAGTGGAAGACAGTGTGGTGATTCCACAAGGACCTAGAAATAGGTCAAATTCCATTTGACCCTGCAATCCCATTACTGGGTATACATCCAAAGGATTATACATCATTCTATTATGTAGACACATGTGTATGTATGTTCATTGTGACACTGTTTACAATAGCGAAGACTTGGAACCAACCAAAATTCCCATTGATGATAGACTGAACAAGGAAAATGTGGCACATATACACCATGGAATACTATGCAGCCATAAGGAATGATGAGTTTGTGTCCTTTTTAGGGACATGGATGAATCTGGAAACCATCGTTATCAGCAAACTAACACAAGAATGGAAAAGCAAACACTGTATTTTCTCACTCAGGCGGGTGTTGAACAATGACGACACAGGGAGGGGAGCATCACACACTGGGGTCTGTTGTGGGGGAACAGGGGAGGAACAGCATTGGGTAGGGAGGTTGGGGAGGGATAACATGGGGAGAAATGCCAGATATAGGTGACGGGGGGATGGAGGCAGCAAACCACATTGCCATGTATGTACCTATGCAACAATCCCGCATGTTTTGCACATGTACCCCAAAACCTAAAGTGTAATAATATATATATACATATGAAGAATTGGTCATAATATTTAGTAGAAAAAAGGCATGTGGGAGGTTGAGGTGGGTCGCGGGCAGGAGGGCAAGAGTTTGAGACGAGCCTCGCCATCATAGTCAAACCCTGTCTCTACTAAAAAAAACAAAAATTAGCCAGGTATGTTGATGGGGACCTGTAATCCCAGCTACTCAGGAGGCTGAAGCAGGAGAATCATTTGAGCCCAGGAGGTAGAGGTTGTAGTGAGCCAACATTGAGCCACTACACTACAGCCTGGGTGAGAGAGCGAAACTCCTTCTCTAAAAAACAAACAACAAAAACAAAAAACCAGGCATGACCAAGAAGTGGAGGCTTACAGAGATAGCCCCATGGAACACATGTGTTTTCATCTTAGGCCCATTCTTCACATTGGCTAAAGAATTTGAACTGATTATTTATTAATTCAGGAAAAAAATATCAACACAGGTGATGACCCTCAACAGAAGCTTGGGAAAACTGCATAGACATGTTAATTGAGGTATGAGAAACATTTGTCTTTGGAAAGTGGGATTAAGTTTCAAGGAGATGGTAATGGGGATGGTGAAAAAAGCAGTGACTCTTGGAAAGTAGTAAGAACCAGGCCAAGACCACCTGTATTTGTCTGTTCTCATGCTGCTAGTAAAGACATACCCATGCCTGGCTAATTTATACAGGAAAGACATTTAATTGACTCACAGATTAGCATGACTGGAGAGGCCTCACATTCATGGCAGACGGTCAAGGAAGAACAAAGTCATGTCTTACATGGTGGCAGGCAAGACAGCATGTGCAGGAGAGCTTCCCTTTATAAAACCGTAAGATATCATGAGACTTATTCACTATCATAAGAATAGCATAGGAAAAACCTTGCCTAGTGATTCAATTACCTCCCACTTGGTCTTTCCCATGACACATGGGGATTATAGGAGCTACAATTCAAGATGAGATGTGGGTGGGGACACAGCCAAACTATATCACTCTGCCCCTGGCCCCTCCCAAATCTCAAGGCCTCACATTTCAAAAACAATCATGCCTTCCCAACAATCCCTCAAAGTCTTTATTCATTTCAGCATTAACTCAAAAGTCCAAGTCCAAAGTCTCATCTGAGACAAGGCAAATCTCTTCTGCGTATGAACCTGTAAAATCAAAAGCAAGTTAGTTACATTTTAGACACAATGGGAATACAGGTGTTGGGTAAATACACCCATTCAAAATGGGAGAAATTGGCCAAAATGAGGGCTACAGTTCCCATGCAAACCTGATATCCAATAGGGCAGTCATTAAAGCTTAAAGTTCCAAAATTATGTCCTTTAACTCCATGTCTCACATCCAGGTCATGCTGATGCAAGTGGTGGGCTCCCACCGCCTTGAGCAACTTCACTCTGTGACTTTGCAGAGTACAGCCCCTCTCCCAGCTGCTTTCATCGGCTGGCATTGAGTGTCTGTGGCTTTTCCAGGCATGTGGTGCAAGCTGTTGGTGGATTTACCATTCTGGGGTCTGGAAGATCATGGCTTTCTTTCACAGCACCACGAGGCAGTGCCCCAGTGGGAACTCTGTGTGTGAGCTCTGACCCCACATTTCCCTTCTGCACTGCCCTAGCAGAGGTTTCCAGAGCAAATGTTTCCATATATGGAAACATCCCGGCATTTCCATACAACTTCTGAAATTTGGCAGAGATTCCCAAAGCTCAGTTCTTGACTTCTGTGCACCTTCAGTCTCAACACCACATGGAAGCTGCCAAGGTAGGGGTTTGCACCCTCTTAAGCAACAGCCTGAACTGTACCTTGGTCTTTTAAAGCCATGGATGGAATGGCTGGGACACAAGACACCAAGTCTCCAAGCTGCACTCAGCAGGGGTGCCCTGGACCTGGCCCAGGAAACCATTTTCCCTCCTAGGCCTGCAGGCCTGTGATGGGAGGGGCTATCATGAAGTTCTCTGACATGCACTGGAGACATTTTCCCTATTGCCTTGGTGAATAGCATTTGGCTCCTTATTACTTAGGCAAATTTTTACAGCAAGCTTGAGTTTCTCCCCAGAAAATCGGTTTTTCTTTTCTATTACAAATTTTTCAAACTTTTATGCTCTGCTTCCTCACTTTGCCATTGGAGATTTCTTCTGTCAGATTCTCTAAATCATCTCTTTCAAGCTCAAAGTTCCATAGATCCCCAGAGCAGGAGCACAGTGCTTCTAGTCTTGTTGCTAAAGCATAACAAAAGTCACCTTTGCTCCAGTTCCAACAAGTTCATCTCCATCTGAGACCACCTCCACCTGGACTTATTGTCCAAATGACTATTAGTATTTTGGTCAAAGCCATTCAATAAGTCTCTAGGAAGTTACAAACTTTCCCACAACTTTTGGTCTTCTTTTGACCCCTCCAAATTGTCCCAAGCTCCACTTGTTACCCAGTTCCAAAGTTGTACCCATATTTTCGGGTCTCTTAATATTAGTACCCCACTCCTGGTACCAATTTGCTAGGGACACAGTCAAACCATATCACCACCATTGCAGTGCCTCTCTAAAAAAGCAAAGCAAGTCCTTAAAGCACTGGTAAAAGTGCCTTACCAGGCTCTGACTCCCTTAGGTCAGCTTTACTGCGATCAGACATAGTGACCAAGAATCCAGCCCAAAATATTGGATCCTGAAAAAGAAAACATTTATGAAACCTTGAGACAATGGCTCCTCTTGACTCCTGTCTCTTCTCATCTCAATTAATCTGCCTCTGTCTCTCTCTTGTAGACCAATTTCCTCTGCTACTAAAGCAATGTAAGAGTAGAAAATAACTGCCCCTCAAAATTTAAAATGTACATAATTTAAGTTCAACATGTGCATTCTGGCTCTCTGGAATTCCCTGCAAAACAGTTAAAAATTATTTTAACAGAATCAAGTGAATCAAGTATCCACTGTGTTTCAATCAAGATTGGACAGAGAGGCAGAGTCACACAAAAGACTAGAATACCACTCCTGTGGATGAGGCAGACATTCAAAACCGGGAAGACACCTCAACAAAAATGGACATGAGTTGCACAGACATAAGGTGAAACAGACCTGTTTTCCACATTCATCAAATGACTGTCAGTGATCTCCCAGCCAATTTTCCCACTTTTTGGCTTCGTTCTGTTCATATGGGGTGATGTAGTTGTGCTGTGATGAGTAATTGATACAGGAATAGAGTAATAAGAGAGGCATAACACAGGACTGTTTTTGCTGCCTTTCTGGGGAACAGGATACTAGAGACCCTCTACCACTTATCCCATGCTTTCATTTCTCATGAGAAAACGTTTCATTTTAATTTAGAGCTCTTTGTCTTCTTAGAGGGATACAGTGAGAGAATGCTCTCCTTCACACACTCTTCAAATAAAGGATCATATGCTAAGAACATACCCACATTTTCAATTACTTCAATGTAAATTATACATTGATCTATCTTTTTTCCCCTGTAAATTCTGCATCAAACCTTAATTAACTTTTTTATAAGTGAGAGCCGAGGTGAAGTAATATTTCTCTGCATGTTAAAAGGAATTGTTGGTTGTCATTCTCTTTATTATTTCCTTCCCAGCCATTTGAAGGATAAATACTGCTGTTATGTTTACAGAAGCACCTGCATGTATCTGGATATTTTATTACTGGAGTCTCATGTTGAAAAATTTCCAAAATGTTGTAATTTATGTTCTTGTAAATCACCAAGCTGGGGTAATAAAGAATAAGTGTTTATGACAAGGAATGGGCTTAACAGATGCTAAAAGGAGCATCAGTCATTGTTTGTCTTTTTTTTCCTGACTCTTAAGTCCTATTCTACAACCCGATTCCCTTCTCAAACTGCAGTTCAGAATGATGTCATTAGGTTGTATTTTTAAAAGAGGAATGGCAAATTTGCTATTTTTTTGTGCTAACTCACATAATTTAATAAGTGTCGTTCAAAGTAAGTGTTAAAAAGAATGCTGAGACCTTGTATCAACTCAGCTAGAAACTGCTGATTAGTGCTGACCATCCTAGACAGAGGGGAGAAGAGTGACTACATATGAGCCATTAAATTTTCCGACTAAGAATTTAAAAATATACCAAAGTATACAGAAACTTTCAAAACCTTTGCTAGAAATCAGATGTCATAGAGCCTGGAGATATGTGACTGTCACATACTGGCATTAAATTACCCAGAACACAGTTGATTTATTTTCATAGACCTCTACAAATCTTCAATCATTGAACAAAAGTTCAATATTTGCTGACCATTTACCAAGTGCCAGACATTCTTTCTCTCATTTTTCACAACAGCTATTGCATAGGTGCTCTATTTCCTGGTTTATTCTCACCAACAAAACTGCAGATGAACCATGATTATTTATAAAAATTAACTCTTGATCTCATTAGTAAATTTTCAGAACAATGAATATTAGATCCATAGACACAAAGTTATAATGAAGTGCTAAGAATTATGATAGCTACCTTTTGAAGATGAGCTTTTGGAAAACAGGAGAAAAAAAGGGGGTAGACTTTTTCAAATTCTTTTCTATTACCCATAATTGGATCTTTAAATACAAATGCAAAAGAAAATGAATCATATAGAAAATCTGTATGCAATGGAATGTCCTGTTTATGTTTCTTTATGGTCAGATACCACCAAATACCACTTCACTGCATATAAATATTTTATGGAGCTCATTTGTGTTGTACTTCATTATGAATTTCATTTACCTTCTGCCATTATTCATCAGTTATTTTAAGAGCTGAAAACAGTACAGGAAAATTAAAATAATTGTCAGGGGCCACTTCTCTCCTCTACCGGGGAAATATTTTCTAGAGAATATGCATCAAGAAGATTTATTTTTATTAAAATTTATTTTGCAAAGTTCCCTTCTTTATTCTGACATTTGTGGGAAAATTACATGTCCAACTTCAATACTTTCCTTGAAAACTCATATAGAGATGTTCAGTGGTTTGCATAAGTAGGCTCAGATCATATAAACAAATCTTCAAATTCAGACATTATTATAGCTAAACTTTATTTTCTTAGAAAATAAAGCTAAAATATGACCAATAGCCAGTTGTGTCTGCACATCTTTGCGGTGAGTCCTGCTTGAAGAGGCAAGAACGTTGCTGCTAAACCCTGTGGGTGTGCTCTGCCATAGCTATACTGCTGTTCCATCTAAAAGATAGTGAAGCTCAGGAGTAAAGCATCACATGGCAGAAAATGGGGCCATTTTTGAGGAGTTTAAAAATTTTCTTTTAGAATCAGGAAGGTTTTATCAAAAAGCAGCAGCACAGAAAGCACCTAAAATCTGTAGCTGTAATTGTACTGCAAACAGAATGTAAAATGAATATAATGATAAAATGATAGAGTAAAAGGACAAGACCTTTGGACTTTCAGAGACCTGCTCACATCCTTCATCTACCACTTTGCTACTGCGTGAGACAAGTCACACTAATTAATAGATCCCTAAGTCTGTTTCCTCACCTTTGAAAGGAGAATTAGAAACATGCCCACCTGTGTTTTCATGAGGTAGGCTTGGTGCCAGCATGCAGAAAGGATGCTAGGGATTGGATTCCATAGTCTAGAGCATGAGCCAATATTGATCTATTTATGGAAGGACTAATTGTTCCTTCTGGCATGAAAGAGGGATTATGTCAAATCTGGAGAAGAAGAAGGAGGTGTGCAATGCAGAATATTAATATTTGATATTAAAGTTTAAGATTATCTCTGCATCAATAAACTTTCCTGATTCAAAATTCACAAATTAGACTTGATTAGCATTCAATCTTTTAATTAGAAGGGAGCAGGCATAACTTACTGCTGTATTCTGATAGTCTTAAAATTAACATTTTAAAATATACCTTTCCATTTTGATACAGAGTGTGGAGTGATAAAAAGGAAGGTAGATTGCTGTTTTTAATCCTGGATCCACCACTTTTTAGCTATGTGACCTAGGACAAGTGAACTAGTGTCTCTAAGCCTTAGTTGATTCACCTAAAAATGGATATTAGAATCCTAGTTCTATCAACCTGATCATTTTTTTCAGACCACTATGACCATTTCATGAAAATGGTTCCTGCTCTGGGAAGCTATACCACTAGATCACCCTTTCCATTTATTTTGTGTCATGAGTGACATTATTCCTGATGTTCTCCTTTGTTTATTATATTCTATAGTCCTTGAGGACAAGGGAAGTATGTTCGTCATTGTAGTTCTACCAGTGCTTGCCACACAGTAGGTGCTCAAAATGGCTTTAAGGGAGGAAGGAAGGAAGATGAGCAAAACACACTTATTGATTGAATAATTACTTCATGAATTCATTCATTTTACAATGTGGGATTTCATGCAGGTATTGTTATGATGACTAGCCAAAAATAAAATGAACTCCCAATTTCAGCTCTTCTCAATGAAAGCATCTTGTTTTCTATGACTGTTATTATTTTTGCACTACCATCGGGTGAGTAGCTTGTGAGTGTTTTGTCCACCTTTATGCTTAGAAAACTTACAAGGACCTGAGGCAGTGGAGCTCACTTAATGGTTGTCTGAATGGGTTAGAGAAAGATAGAATAAGATGAGAAGAGTAACGCTGGTTTATAGGTGATGTGGCTTCTTCAAAAGATTTTCTCTGGACATTTGCTTTCTGCCAGGAGCATGGAAAAGATTCTGTCAGTACAAGAAAAAACCCAGGTATCCTTTAAAGCTTTAGGGAGAACATGCACCTGGGAGAAGTGGTATCCTCTCTGATAATGCTCTCTTCTGTCCTTTTCTTTGTAGAACAGTATTTTGTTTGCTTGCTTGCTTGTTTTCTTTAGAATTTTTTTCACAACCCAGTTTAGTTTGGATGTTAAAATCAACTCTTCTGGAACAACACACACACACACACACACACACACACACACACACACACACACACACACACACACTCTAATTAAAGTTTTCTTTAAGCCTAACATTTCCAGATCCAATTTTTATAAGCCCACAATGTGAGCAGCTACCTCCTTAGAGTATCAAATTGTGTTTAAAATTCTCTGAATTTGATTAACAAATAAGTATTGGACCACCTAATATGGTTTGAATCTGTGTCCCCACCAAATCTCATGTCAAATTGTAATCCTTAGTGTTGAAGGTGGGCCCTGGACAGAGGTGACGGGATCATGGCGATGAGTGGTTCAGCACTATGCCCCTTGGTGCTTTTGTTGTGATAGTGAGTGAGTTCTCATGAGATCTGTTTTTGTTTTGTTTTGTTTTGTTTTTAATGTGAAACACCTCCCACTTCTCTCTCTCTTTATCCTACTCCTGCCAAGTAAGACACTATTCCAGCTTTGCCCTGTACCATGAGTATAAGCTCCCTGAGGTCTCCACAGAAGCAAATGCTGCCATGCTTCTTGTATAGCCTGTGGAACTGTGAGCCAATCAAACCTCTTTTTTTCCCTATGAATTACCCAGTCTCAGATATTTCTTTACAGTAGCCCCAAGAATGGACAATACACCACCTTTTGTTTTACTTTGTTTTGTTTTGTTCTGAGAGAAAGATATGCCATCAAGTTAAATCTCTTTAAAGAGAATTCAAGCAACCAACACAGATCTTCATAGTTAGAGGTAGTTTGTCACAGAACACATGAAACCACAGGTACATGTAGTCTACTTTCCCAAGAGTGCCTATTTTGTTCAATGATATTGGGAAATATTTTCATACTAAACCAAATATTAATAAATACAAAAATACACTGGCATTTTAAAGATAAACAGACACTTTAAAGAGAACTGTCTCACTCATACCTGGCCATTTCATATGGTTACTTCAGGTCACCCAAGATGACTGGTAGAGACAATCTCCAAAGTTAGACTTACCTGAGACACTCTGTATGTGAAAAGGTTCTGGGTAGACTAGAATGGTTCTAACTCTAAAAGCATTGTTCTCTCTATTATACAGGTAGGCTAAGATCTGAAATTCTAACATTAGAATTTATTTACTGACTTTCAAGTTTGATTCATTTAGACTTGACTATGTTTTAAAAAAATCCTCTAGTTATTTCCTAGCCAGTGTCTTAGATTTTTCTGTTCACATGTGCCAGAAAATAATTTCCTGTCACTTAATTTCTAATATATGCATACCCTTCTCATTTTTAAAGGCCAGTCTTATATTCTACTTACACACACGCACACACATACACACACCCACACAGAGTCACAGACACTTACAACACACTTCCTTGCAAACTCTATTTCTTCTGTTACTTTTAGCCAGAATTTATCAAATTTATCAGAACTTTAGCAAATGTATATTAAATCTTAGTCCTACAAAGACACTATTTCAGGCACCTGGGATATGCCTTTGACAAAAGAAATTATCTCAGTTACGTCTCATTGATATCTCTACTTTCACTTAAAATTTTTAGTATTTATTTTTTATTTTGCAAACCAGTTGTTTTCTTACCTATAAATACATATTGCAGTCGACTGCACATGAATGTTGAAGTCAGCAGACTTGGTGCTAAATCAAAGCTTTACTAGTGACAAATATGTGGCCTTGAAAAACATCATTTGACTTCTCTGAATCTTAGCCTTTGCATCTTAAAATATAGAGACAATATTTGTATTATTTATTTAAATCCTGTATATCTATAGCCTGGGCTGCTCAGCAGTCAGTGAGCCACAAATATTATTCTCACACTACTCTTAAGTCTGTAATAGCCTTTGAGGGCAGCATACTCTGTAGAATTCAGCAGATTGATAAGCAAATGCTAGAAATAAAAGAAATAAATGGATTACAAAAATCAAGATAAAGAATAAATATCATTGGATATACTCTAGAGAGAAGTGACATAGTCATAGATAACTTTCAAGCAAGTGAAGGATTGGAGAACAAATAGAGCAATGGGGAGGGGGCATTATTAAATGTCTGTGAGGTGTGGATTGGGTGTGATTCAGTATGCAGAAACTGAGAGCTCAAATTGGACCAAACTTCATTGTTTATCCAAGACCAGCTCTGTCTACTATACCCTTAGATGTAGCTCTTTCCTTCCGTTTTCTGTTCTTAGGTGGCAGGGAGAGCGTCGTAGGAGTTTCAGGACCAAGGCCAGCACCAGGTTGCTTTTCAAAACCCAATTCTGTCTGCATTTTCAGGATCTACAATGGAGGGAGTTCCACAAAAAGGTTCATTTTTATTCTTGAATCAGTGATATATCCCTGAGAGTTGACTGTTTTATCCCAAGGTTCTCTAAGCACCCAGTTTTCTCTTTTCCTGGAGTTAATTTTTCACCAGGTGATTCTGATATTGTGGCTAGATTATTCTTACAGTTATGATATTATACTAAACAAAAACTAATTTTAGATCATTTCAGATAAATAATATATGAGATGGAATAGGATAATGACCTTAAAGTGCTGAACAGTTAGGGTCATGTGTTGGACCTATGCTAATTGACTTCCTGAGACCAGTTCCTTCTGGATTCCAGTAACCTTTCATTTTAATATATGCCAAGACTAGAGACTTCTGTAAGCTTCCACCACCCAAGTACAATACAGAAGTTTTTAAAATGTCTAAATTATAGACATTTCAATGATTCTAACAGAAAATGGAGTGCCAAGAAGGTATACTGATTGTATCATTCATTAGCATTATTTTCACCTCCTCAGTTCTTCCCAAAGGCCAAGAAAAGTAGCTTTATTTTCATTTCATCAATAGTATAACTCTGGAGTTTGTGATGTATCTAACGTTTCTGTATTAGAACACAAGCTTCCTGGACCTTTTACCAATTGGTCACATCATTAATAAATGTCTTATTTACTTTATATTGGCACTTTCATCATCTATGATTCCCTCATTCTTCTGATAAATATTTTTCCAACTAATCTCCTGTACTAGAAGGCAATCAATTAAGGACATTTGAAGTAGAATTCTGATCCTTGAAGATGCTTCTATCTAATTGGGGATAGAAGATATGTACATGTAAGAAGATAATTAACATTATAAGTTTTATCAAATTAGTTTTAAAAAATATCTGCTCCAAAATTACCAAGGAGTGGTGGAACAAGAAGGCTTCCTAGAATAAGTAATAGCTAAGAGGATTGTAATAAATGACCAGGGATTAGAAGGGTGAAAAATAGACTAAGGGACTTCCAAGCCTAAGGATTAACATTTCCACTAGCAATTAAATAGCATCTGTGCAACAGCATTTCAGAGTGGTGAGGGGCTTTCCTTTGTTCTCACTTTATTTTCTGTATGTAGCTTATACAGGTTGGGAAGATGGTAGATAGTCAACAAAAAATTGTTGCCCAGAGATACAGTATGAATCAGTAAAAAACATACTGAATTAAGGGCTTTATCACTAACCATATGTGAAACAGAATATTAAATACCCTTTCTGGGGCTAATTTTCCTGTTGATAGGAACATATTGTCTGTCTCATAAAATTTTTCTGAGCATCGCTTCTCACTTTAAAACTCTCCCTGGCTAAACATAGCTACTTGCTTGGATTCTGCCAGCCTCTGCATGCTGAGGACTTTACACCTGACTCTGCAATGCTGATCAGTCCCACCCTATATCCCTGTGCTTTTGCTGGTTTGCCTGACATCGTCTGCTTTATGCCCATCAACATCTTAAAATAAAAGTGAAATTTAAAAAAGACATATCCCCCTTCTCTGTTCCACTCCTCCGTGAAGCTCCTTTTACTCTTTGCTCTTAGTATTTTACTTTGTAGTGAATAGCAGCCTCTCTGTCTCAAAACTTCAGGGTTTCAGAGATGCCTTACCCTCAACCAGCTGAAAAACAAATTTACAAAAACACAACCCAAATTCATTCCAGCAAGCTAAGAACAGGTACATTTCTTTTGTTGCCTTTTCCAAGGGCATTTTTGTTTTATCACAGATATATAAATAACTCCTTTTATTTTGTAGAATCCAGTGCATTCCATATACTTTTAAAGGAACTGATGTTTGTAAAATTCAAGTATCAGTGAGAGGTTATGGAGTGGCAATAGGGGGTGGTTTTTGATTAGGGAAGCTGCCTGGCTCCAGTTACTTATCACCAAGCACAAAACTGGCATTCATTCTAACCACAACTTGGTATAGGAATATATCATACCCAGCACTTAGTAGAGTACTACTGAGTGAAAACAAAAAAATGATTTATAAATTAATGAATGATCCTCTAAAGGCAGTGAATCCTCTAAAAGTGGACATGTATACATGTGCAGCCAGAATAGCTGCCTCCAAACCACAGATCACCATATACTATCTTGATAGTATAGACTGAAGATATGTAAGGTTGACACTTGACACAGGAAACTACAAACTAATTGCTTGTAAACTTCAGACTACTTGAGTGATGTCTTTCATTATGAATCTTAATGCATCAAGTCCATTCATCTACTTCTGCAGGTTTTTTGAAATCATGACACAAATTCCAAAGTTAGGGCACATAATTTTGAGAAAGAACATACCTTTCAGCTCTATTTTTAATAGAACCAAAGAACACAGGTCATTCTTTCTTCTGGATTTGGAGTGTAATTAAACCCTGCATATATTATCAGGGTTTGCATTACTAAACTTGCCCCTGCCAATGAAAACATGGAAGACTTGAGTAATAGACTATGAGCCTTTCTAAAAGGCAAAAGATTTATATAATCTGAAGAGAAACCAGAGTATTGACTATAGGCCTTTCTAAGTTCAGTGTATACCATAACATGTTTTGTACTCTGAGGTACCTCACTTCAAAGAGAACTCTCAGTTGAATTCTGAGTGAAACTGCCCTCGTTGTTAAAATAATTATATTTTTAGACTTATACTCACTGTTGAGTTGATATGATAAATTTATATATAGAATACTATAGTCATCTGTTACGATCCATATGGTATTATTCCAGTACCCCCACGTATATCAAAATCTGTGCATACTCACATCCCACAGTGGAACCCACTTATATAAAAAGTTGATCTTTCATATCTGTGGGTTTTGCATCACCCAAATACTATATTTTTAAATTTGCATTTGTTTGTTGAGGTGGACCCTTCAGATATGGAAGACCAACTGTATTTATGGGAAAAAATCCATGTGTAAGTGGACCAGTGCAGTTCAAAGATATGTTGTTTAAGGGTCAACTGTGTATATATTTTATATGTTTTATATAATAATTTTTTAAAATTAACAAGTCAAGGGAGAAAAGTGGCAGTGTGGCTCTGGAGTTTTTGCTGTAGACGTTGTCTCAAGAATCACTAAGTGGGCTTTTTAAGTTTCTTTTGCTGCCATATCTGGCTGCTACTGTGTCTGCCTATATGTTTAGTAGTCTGACACTGAGCTAATTTGGGTTTGTAAGGCTTGGAAGAAGTGTGGCAGAATTCAACTTTACTGAAGGCTAACCGAGACGGTTTAGTTTGAGGACTGAGTGGTTGCCAACCTATAATCAGCTGACAAGGAAGGGAGGTTCCACTCTACCAAAGGTGACACTTGTGTTCAGGTAAATCAAACCTAGTTCAGTCTTTTTTTTTTCCAGTTTGTTAACTATGTGTGGCTTTTGCTGGTGCTAAATTTGAGGCAATAAGTCAAGAGCATGAGATCATATCAGCCTTTACTGCTCTCTGGATATATCAAAAGTAGGATTAAAATTTTATTTAAAATCCTGAAGAAGCTCATTCCAGAGAAGCCAGTTAATTAGGATGTAAATGAGAGATTCTTTATAGCAGGAGAAGACAGATGTAGATAACATATGCTAATCTCTTTACAAGGCAATGGTTATATGCAATTAGGGGGAAATCCTTATAAGGGAATGCAACACCATTCTTAGAAAAGAGTATGAATTGAAGGTAGTTGTACATTGGAAGCACATATTTGGAATTGATTCAATACAGAGACCTAAGTATAAAATACAGGCTTCTTCAATTTCTTCAAATCTTTTGAAACGCTAGAAAGAAAATTTAGAGAATTCATAAGCATCCTTGAATATAGAAGGATAACCATCAATGGATGAGCAACTGTGAAGACTCCTAAATAGATGATAAGCAAAATGAGATGAATTGAAAAAGAAAACTTTGGCCCTGGCAGGCAGATCGGAAACTGCTGTAGAAGGAGATGGGGTTGGGGAGGGTGGACGGGGGCTTCTCCAAAGTTCTTCCATGCCTGCTATGTTACCCCTTCCATAGATGTGGAAATTAAGGCTCAATTTAAATAGCTTTTCTAAGTGATATAGTAACAGAGGTAAATTTCAAGCCCAGTAGTATCTTTTTCCCATGTCTCTGAGTTCATTGCCTCCTCTCTGTGTGCCCGACACTTTACATAGCATTTCTCATTTGCCTCCTCACAAAAGTTCTATGAAGCTGTTCCTGTGGGCCTTGGACCAATGATTTCATTGGACCTGTGTTTTCTAAGAAACTGTTCTTAAAGCCCATACTTCTTTTTACTTTCTCCTTACAATAATATTAATAAACAGCCAGATTTCTGGTCTTCTAAATCTGTGCTACACTCTTGATTGGAGAAGTTGTCTTTATTCTGGGTTAACGAACTATTATAGATGTGTGCCTTGTGTTGTCATATTATAACCTCATTTCAGCCTTGGAGGAAATAACGTTATTGTTGTAAGCATTTATTTGTATTCCTCTTTAAAGTCCTAGCCTTATACCCTGGCCTTTGGATTACAGATATCACCTGGTCTTATACAGATATGAAAAATGAACTTGAGGTATACTTGTTTTTATGCTATGGATAGTATTCATTATTTAAGAAATGTATTTAATTTTTTATTTATTACATTTTAGATTGCAAAGTGGTGGCTGAGTGACCAGGAGAATCAATAACCAAGGTTCAGAAATGCAAAAATGTTACAGGAGGTTCCCTAGCGTCAGAAATATAGTATATACAAAGGAGATTTACAAAAATGATGCATAAGTGGATGATTATCAATTTTCAAAAAGGTTTTCTTATCTGCAATAAACTAGGGGGCTCTTTAAGTGGCAACTTTCAATTTTAAGTGTTTGTTTATAGTTGAATTGTTGAGAAAAGGATCAAAGGGAGTTTAAAAGACAATTGAGGTAAATGAAACAAACTATTGCATGCAAAATATAAATTTCGAAGAAAGCTGTGTTATATTTGAAATGGTTTGTAAACATCAAGGTAGGTAAACACTTTTGACTCATAACACCTAATTAGATCAATGGGAAACTTTTTAGTCAATAACAAAAATGAATTATGCATCAAGGAGTATTTTTACTCATAGATCAGAAAATGCAAAAGTCTGGGACTAGTTTGGCTTCCAAAATGACTTGATTATGAGATTAAATTATATCCTCAGTGCACTTTCTATATCTGGGGTCCACCTTTGTATTGGTCTGACTCTCAGAAAGGCTCTCACCATAACAGGGCATGGAACTTCAGTAGGAGGTCCGAGTTACAGCACTGTGGGTTAAATCCAGAAGGAAGGAAAAGCATGTCTTTCCTCTGGATCACCAGCCAAGTTCTGAAATGAGCTCCGATTGTCTACATTTGAGATCCATTGAAAGCCTGAACCAGTTTTTTTTTTTTTTTTTTTGGATTCTGGGGATGAACCATGCTAATTTACTTAGGCCAACTTCAGATGTCCCTCTCTGAACTTGGAGGTTGATCACTCCCAAAAATGTGAGAATCTAGATTCCAACAAGTATATACTGTGTTGACCACACACCAATGTTCAGCAGTGGTATGAAGTATGGTCAAGAAATAAGGTGATACTCAGGCCAGCACCTAAGAAAAAATGATGATAGCACTTCCACTAGAGGTGAAATCATATTTTGGCCTTGCCACAAGATGTAATAGAGCACAGACAAAGACGTAAAGCATCCCTTCCCATATGGCAAATGCTTCCAGTTACCTCTGGCTAATTCAGTATGGCCCCCCAACGCATGCATTATATCACTCTCATCTGCCATTCACACATAGGCCTTATGCATCATTTCAACCCCTAATGCCACCTCAGAGCTTGAATGCATGATGATATCTACTTAGCTGAGAACTGGAAAGTAAAAGGATAATTTTTCTTTCTTTTTTCATTACAAGATAAGAATAGGTAGGTAAAATGGAGAGCATGAACCCCACCTAAGGGGAGCTCCAGAATATTGCTGCTATGTAAGATGGCAGGAACAGAATTGCAATTGCAAGTTTTCAGGAAAATCCAGAGATCCATAGTTTAATTGGTACTTTCTAACTATTAAATGTTGGCTTAATTTAAAGTGGGCCAGGTGCGGTGGCTGATGCCTGTAATTCCAGCACTTTGGGAGGCCGAGGCATGTGAGTGGCTTGAGGCCATGAGTATGAGACCATCCTGGCCAACATGGTGAAACCCCGTCTCTACAAAAATTACAAAAATTAGTCAGGTATGATGGTACACACCTGTAGTCTCAGCTACTCAAGAGGCTGAGGCAGGATAATCGTTTGAACCCAGGAGGTGGAGGTTGCAGTGAGCCAAGATCATGCCAGGGCACTCCAGCTTGGGTGACAGAGTGAGACTCTGTCTCAAAATAAATAAATAAATGAATAAATAATAAATTAAGTCAATAACAATTTCAAAAGAACCAAATCTATGATATTACACAATGATTAGGTAAACGAGTTTGGTACATGTCGGATGGCAATTTGGTGAGCAATGCATTTGTCTAGAGGAGAGAAGACTTGGAAGAGAAGAACTATGATTTCAAATATATGGATGTCTATCAGTTACGAAGACAGATTAATATTTTTTTTCTATATGATTTCAGAGGTTTGAATTTGCATCAGGGAGTGAAGGATACTGGAGAGAAATTTTGCTTGGATAGAAGATACCAGTTGTCAAAGCTGTTGTATGCAGAAATGCTTCATAGACATTATGTGTTCACTGTTATTTTAAGTATTTAAACAGAGACTACAGAAACACTTAGCAGCAATATTGCAAGAGGGACTTGAAAAATGGAATTTAGGGTGAATGAGACAGTGGTTTCCAAGTTTTACTGCCAGGAGAATTATATAGAAAGATTATTAGACATGTATTAAATGTAACATTTGATGCACTATGTATGGGATAAAAGAAGTGGGTAACTCTAATCAACACATCTACGTGATTCTGTTGCATTCACCTCTCAGCAGAAACACTGGAGTAGGTCTCCATAAACCTCTTGTATCCCCAAAATTTTCAAAAAAGACAAAAAACAAAATAAGTAATCATTAACATCTATTGAGGAAATGCTTTGTTTCAGGCACTGGCTACTTGTAGTATATTTATTTCCTTTTATGCTCACTCATTGCTAATGATTTATAAATAATAAAAAGTCAACTTCAAGAAGTTAAATAAATGGAAATCATGAGGATATAGGGTACATAAGGGAGTAAAATTTTGAATTTGGAGTTTTACTCCATAATATCTTGACTCATAGGCTTAGTATTCATTTCTCTGTGCCATAGAGCATGAGAAATGCTTCCTTGAGCCTTAGAGCATGAGAAATGCTCTAAGGCACAGAGAAATGAATACACAGAACAGGGATCTGGCCAGGTGTTGGATGAGGTGATGCTGGCAGGAAGAGAATAATAATACCTATGACAGATCTTCAAGCACCAGCTTTTGTAATGTCCTTCTCTTCAAACAGAATAATTGTGGATGCCACCTTACCCCTGAGCACTGAGCTTACATCTGTGAATATATGATTAAGTGAAATCCAGGGTCAAGGGCAAGGAGAAGAGAAAAGAGGCAATAACAACAAACAAAGTCTTTTCTAAATGGAATACTATTTATCTGATTAATCCTCTAGGCCACCTGCCCACATTTAATGAGCACTGGCCTTAAAGCCACACAGAATTCTGTAATGAATATGAAAAAAAAAAAGCCTAGTTATACAAACACAAGCAAGATAACTTGTTTCAGAAGGAAGTGGGGCAGTGCTTGCTGTGTTAAACATTTTAATTTTTAATATCTCTTTTTTTTCTTTTAAAGAATGAAAGAGAGAAAGAAAGAGGAAGAGATTTTAGAAAACAAGAGAAAAGGAGAAAGAAGAAACAGCAAAAGAAAGAAAAAAAGAATGAAAGAGAAAGAAAGAGGAAGAGATTTTAGAAAAAGAGAGAAAAGGAGAAAGAAAGAAACAGCAAAAGAAAGAAAAAAGAATGAAAGAGAGAAAGAAAGAGGAAGAGAAAG
>CAUYQU010048081.1:0-18430 GCA_963574635.1 Cheracebus regulus
TGGGGAGTTGGAGGGAGATAGTATGGGGAGAAATGCCAGATATAGGTGAAGGGGAGGAAGGCAACAAATCACACTGCCACGTGTGTACCTATGCAACAATATTGTATGTTCTTCACATGTACCCCAAAACCTAAAATGCAACAAAAAATAAAATTAAAAAAAAACTCTGATGTACTTTTTAATACATCAATTGCATTTTTCAACTCCAGATTTTCTTCTTGATTTCTTTTCATTATTTTAATCTCTGTTAAAATTATCTAATAGAATTTAGAATTCCTTCTCTAGATTATCCTAATTTTTTTTAGTTGATTCAATACAACTATTTTGAATTTGCTGTCTGAAAGATAACATATCTCTGTTTCTCCAGGATTGACTCCTGGTGCCTTATGTAGTTTATTTGGTGAGTTCATGTTTTCCTGGATGATCTTGATGCTTGAGGATGTTCATCAGTGTCTTGGCATTGAAGAGTAAGATATTTATTGCAGTCTTTGCAGTCTGGGTTTGTTTGCGCTGATTTTTCTTGGAAAGGCTTTCAAGGATTGAAGGGACTTGGTTATCATGACATACACTAAAATTACACTAGGAGGCACCCCAAGCCCAGTAATCCCATGTTTGTCATAGACTTGTAGAAGTACTACCTTGATGTCTTTAATGAGATCTGGGAGAATTTTCTGGATTACCAGGCAAAGACTTTATCTCTTCCCTTACTTTCTCTGGAGCAAATGGAGTCTCTCTCTCTCCTCTCTCTGTGCTGAGCTACCTGGAGCTCCCCTGCGGCTATTACCACTAGGAGTATGCTGGATCAGAACTGAAGCCATCACAGCACTATCACCCAAGGGTCAACCTAACCACTATCTACATAGCTCCTATGTTCACTCAAGGCCCTAGGGCTCTCCAATCAGCAGATTGTAGATCCAGCCACCTTTGTATCTTTCCCTTCAGAGTACCACATTCTTCCAGGCTCCAAGCAGGTCTAGAGATGCTATCTGAAAGCCAGGGACTAGAGTCAAAAACTTTAGAAATCTACATGGCATCTTGTCTAATACAATTAAACTAACACTCAAGCCACAATATGAAGTCATTCCCACTCTTTCCTTCTCTTTTTACAGGAAAAGGAGCTTCTCCTGATGCCCACCACCACCACAGACCCAGAAGAAATATGTCAGGCTACCACAGTATTAGTCAGGGTTCTCTAAAGGAACAGAACTAATGTATGTGTGTGTGTGTGTGTGTGTGTGTGTGTGTGTGTGTGTGTGTAATATATGTACATTTATATATATTTGTATATGAACTCCTATATATTTTATAGATATAAACTTATATATATATATATATATATATATATATATATATATACATCTATGAATATAGTATTTTATCAATTATTAACACACACGATCACAAGGTCCCACAATAGGCCATCTGCAGGCTGAGAAGCAAGGGAGCCAGTCCGAGTTCCAAACTTGAAGAACTTGGAGTTTGATGTTCAAGGGCAGGAAGCATTTAGCGTGGGAAAAACATGCAGGCTGGGAGGCTAGGCCAGTCTTTCTTTTTGTATTTTTCTGCCTGCTTATATTCTAGCTGCACTGGCAGCTGATTAAATGGTGCCCACCCAGGTTAGGGGTGGATCTGCCTTCCCCAGCCCACTGATTCAAATGTTAATTTTCTTTGGCAACACCCTCACTGACACACCCAGGATAAATGCTTTGTATTCTTCAATCAAATCAAGTTGACACTCAGTATTAGCCATCACAATCACCAATGTTTACTTCAGGCCTGAGGGCTCTTCTGTCAGTTTACTGTGATTGTTTAGGACTCAATCCTCAGGGAAGTGGGTTCCTCTCTGGCCTAGGGCAGGTCTAAAAATACCATTAAGGAGCCAAAGACTGGAATCAGGTACCTCAAAAGTCTGCTGGACAGTCTACTTTTCTGTGGGTGAGCTGGTGCCTAAGGTGCAAAACAAAGTCTGCTTTGCCTTTCCCTCTGCTTTTCTCAAGCAGATGGAGTCTCTCACTATATTCAACAACGCTTGGAATGGATTGGGTCTCATCACAAACCAGCACACCACAAAGTCTCACCCAAGATCCACAGCATATTACCTGGTTATCATTTCTTGTTATTCAGGGTCCATGGACTCTTCAGTCTACAGGTGATAAATCTTTCCAGGATTAGATTATTTACTTCTAAACAACAGGTTTCCTTCTGATCCAGGGTGTGTTTGGAAGTGTCATCCAGGACCTATGTCCTGAAATGGAGACCTATGTCTCTGGCTGGTGTCCTCTCATTCTGTGGCTGAGCTGATATCCAAGATATAAGATAATGTCCTCTTAATCTTCCCTCTCCTCTCCTCACCTTGAGCAAAAGAAAGGGTTACTTTTGTTGCTGTGAACTGCAGTGTCTAGGATTAGCAAAGGAGTAATGCAAACACTCCCACAGCTGCACCAGCTGGTGTCTCACTAGCTCATATGCTGCCCAAGTCCACTTACTCTCACCCCAGCATGGCACTGGGACCTGCCTAGAAGTTGCAGTCCTTGTGGCCTAGACTACCATTCAAGTTCATTTAGAACTCCAGAGCACTTTAGTGTACAGTGATGAGGTTTGTCAAAACTTACATTTTAACCCCTGAGATACGCTACTCTCCTCTGATAGGGCTGGTCTAAGTGGTCTCTCTGTAGTCCAACATTGGTTGAATTCAGTCTGATTTGCTTTCTCTTGTGATAAGACAGTGCTGAGTTTTATACAAAGTCTCACAATCTCTGTGCTCTCTTTCCTCCAATCATGCAGATCCCCTCTCTGAGTCACACAGCTGCTGCTGGGGTCCTAAGTGAGAGAGGGGGCTGAGTGAGAAGTGATGTTGGCAATTTAAGAATGTCTTTCCTACCCCTTCAGCATCGCTTTCAGTGATATAAATTTAAAACTTTATGTGATTGGTCACCTGCTTTTTGGTTCCTATGAAGGTGTTTTGTGTGTTTGTGTGTGTGAATAATTGTTAAATTTGGTGTTCCTATGGAGAGTGGACCATAGATGGAGGCTTTTATTGGCCATCTTGCTCTGTCTCTCCCCTTCACATTTTCAGGATCTATATAACCTGAAATCCTGCATATATATTTTTTGGTTTTGCAGTTTGCTTTGTTTTTACAGTTTAAAAACCAGTCCACTCCATTCTTGTCTTTGTAGTTTCTGATGAGAAGCCCATTGTAATTCTTAACATTGTTCCTCTTCAGGTAAGGTTTTGTTTTCCCAAGGCTTTCAAGACTTTCTCCTTGTTATTGGTTTTCTGTAGTTTAAATATTACAAAAGTATGTGTATTTTTATTGTATTTATTTTGCTTAATATTCTCTGACCTTACTAAGCTATACAGACCTTCTGTACTTTGGTGTCTGTCAGAGTTTTAACAGGATTTTGTCCATTATTAATTTAAAAAATTATTCTGCTCTACTCTCTTTTTTCTCCCATTTAACATGTATTTAAATTTTACATGTGGCTCACACCTGTAATCCCAGCACTTTGAGAAGCCAAGGTAGTTGGATTGTTTGAGCTCAGAAGTTTGAGACCAGCTTGGGCAGCATGGTCAAACCCCATCTCTATGAACAATGTAAAAAATAGCTGGCTGTGTGGTGCACACCTGTATTCCCAGCTACTTGGGAGGCTGAGGTAGAAGGGTCACTTGAGCCTGGGAGGTTGAGGCTCCAGTGAGCTGTGATCACAGGCCATTGCACTCCAGCCTAGGCAACAGAGCAAGACCCTGTCTCAAAAACAAAACAAAAAAAATTACATGTTTTACCTTTTAAAATTGTTTCACATTGCATGGACGTTCTCTTTCATTCTGTTTGTTTTCATTTCTTCTTTTTCCATTTCAATTTGAAAATTTTTTTATTGACTTATCCTCAAGCTTACTGAAATCTGTCTTTGATCATGTCTACTCTACAGCTAAGTTCATCAACAACATTCTTTATTTCTGTTACAGTGCTTGTAATTTCTGGAATGTCCTCTGATTATTTTTAGTTTCTATCTATCTCCTGATATATCTATCTATTGAATGTTTTATACTATTTTCAACACAGCCTTTAATGATAAATTACAGTTACTTTAATATTCCCTATCTGATAACTCAAATATCTGCGTGTTATCTAAGTCTACTTCTTATGCTTATTTTGTCTCTTCAGAGGGTAATTTTTTCTCACATTTTGGCATGAGTTCGAATTTGTTGAAAGTGAGATGTGTCTTATTAGGCACTAGAAACTGAGTTTAAGTTGGTATTTAAGTGTGAAAATTGGTGATATTCTGGCTAGGAGCTGAAATGTGTTTAATTTTGCTATAGTTGTAGGTGCTAGAAACTTCAAATTCCTCTAGTATTCTTGTTTTTGTCTCTACTTAACATTAAGCTTTCCTCATCACTCTTCCTCAACGTACATGCCTCTTGCAGCCCCTTTAGCTGCAATTCACTGTTATTGTGCCAGTGCCTTGATGTTATGGTGGTCATGGGTAGACTATGGGATGACATTTTATAATGTATAATTAAATCTTAGTCTTAGATTGAGCTTCTGTGTCTGGGTTGTGACTTTCATTTTCACAAATGTTTCTTTTCTCCCTTTATGTGAAATAGGGTGGATGGAGGATGCATTGGGAGGAATGCTCTTCCCTCATTAGAATAAGAATACAGTAAAATATTCTAACCTGGAGAGTAGGCCTCATTTATGGAGAATACTCTGGATATATTTCAGAATGATTCATCTTTCCCTGCCAGAAACATGAGGGAATCACTGAGAATCTGGTAGAGTTTCGGGAGGTAAAGCTCACCAGCTTGTAGAGACTCACGAAGAACATAACACCCTGTAGATTCTCCCTCAAGATAGTCTGTGTTCTAACTTCAGTAAGTCATCAAAATTACCTCACCTGTCTTTCAAATATCTAAGTAGATGCTTTACTCTGCAACCTCTATTCTTTAATGAGTCCAAGAAAAGTTGTTTATTTCCAGCTTGATAACTTATTTCCTAATGAAAATACAGGTGTAATGAGTTCAACTAAGTTACCTATTGGAACTAAAACTAGAAATCTGGACATTTTTATTTTGATGAAACAAAACATTATTTTTCTCATTTTATGTTCCATAGTTGTTTTGTTTCATTTTAATTGTTGCTGTTGTCCTATCTTAGAAATATTTTGCTATCCTAAGGTCACAAAGATACCTTCCCACATTTTCTTTTAGTAATTTTATAGTTTTAACACTTTTTATTTAGTTTTGCCATTTACATTAAATTAATTGTTAGCGGTATAAGTAAGCAAGCTTGAAGATCACCTTTTTCAACATTTAGCTAGTTGATTCAGCATTATCGGTTGAAAAAACATTCCTTTAATCCTGAACTACCTTGATACTTTTGAAAGTCAATTGTCTGCATAAATGTGGGCTATTTCTAGTCTCTAGGTTCTGCTTCATTGATTATGTTTACAAACCTTAGGCCAATACTATATTGTTTTAATAATGAATCTTTAAAATGTTATTTTTCTTTTGCCAGTTTCAAAATTTTCCTTAATTTTGGTATTTAGCAGTTTGTCCACATATACCTTTATCAGCCTACATAAGTTTTGCTTAGCTTCTTGGATATCTAATAACATGTTTTCACCAAATTTGCCAGACTTTCTGTGATATTTTTTCATTTTTATATTTCTCATTCTCTGTCTGTACTCATTGTACTGCAATTGGATATATGTTAGTCTAGCTAATATTTCTCACAACTCATTGATGTTCTGTTTTTTTTTTTATTTTCAGTTTGATTTTATTTTTATTTCAAATTCTATTTTTCTTCAAGTTCATGTTCTCACTTTTGCCATCATCGGTCTGCTGTTAAGCACGTGCATTCTTTTTTTAACTTCAGGTATTATTTTCACTTTTACATTTTTATTGGTTTCACAGAATAGTTTCTCCTCTTCTGAGATACTCTGTTTATTAAGGCCTTGTTTTTTGTGTGTGAATCCTTGGATACATTGATAATATTTGCTTTGTATTATTTTTTGATAAAAAATAAATGCAAGCTTAGCTAATTAAAATGACACCATTTGATAGTATACTCTATTGATTGCTTAGGATCTCACAAGGCTAAAATTAAGGTGTCAGTGCACTGAGCTTTTGTCCTTATGCCATGGGAAAGAAATCCTTTCTAAGTTCATTTCTGGTTTTAGCAGAATTACTTTATTTCTAGTTGTAGGACTGAAATACCCATTGTCTTTCTAACTATTGGGCTGTGGTATTTTTAACTTACAGACATTCTTCTCAAATCATGGATATTCCTTTCTAGCCTTTTACATGTAGCCCCTCTATCTTGAAAACGTATAACATCTATTTTGTGCTACAAATCACTCTGTTACCATCCAGGAAGACTATCCACTTCTAAAAGGCCAATTTGCTTAGATTAGATCCACTTGACTAAACTCTTTTGATTACATCAAAATCAACTGATTAGTGTATTAATCAAGGTTATCCCCAAAATGGGAATTAATAGGATTGCATGCCTATGAAGAGGTATGTCATAAGGAATTGGGTCACTTGATTATGGAGGCTGGTGAGCTCATATCTGCAATATGGGCCAGCAAGCTTCAGATCCAGTAGAAATGATGATGCATTTCCCATCTGAAGGCCAGATAGACTAGAGATCTAGGAAAACCTATGGTGCCTTCACAATCTGAAGGCCAATGGGGTGAGGACACAGGAAAGCCAATGGTACAGATAAAGTCTGAAGACAGCATACTGGAGAATTTCCTCTTGCTTGGGGAGGTCTGTTTTTTGTTTTATTCAGGTCTTCAATTGACTCAATTAGGCCCACTCACATTATGGTAGGCAATCTGCTTAGTCAAATTTAACTAATTTAAATGTTACTGTCATCCAGAAACACCTTCCAATTTGATACCTAAAATTAACCTCCACAACTATAGACCTTAATCATAGGTGCTAAATTTCTTTTGCAATGTTGTAACCATAGTCATTGATATGATATCCCTTCACATTATAATCCCTAGGATTAGGACAGTAAATCTTGATGGAATATTTTAGGATATTGCTTACATATGTTTTAAAGTTCTTGTCTTTTAATTCTAATGTTCATATCATCAAAATTTCAATTAAGATTGACTGCTTTTTCCTTTGACTTTTGATTACATATTTGTTACTTTGTGTATTCATTTATTCTCTCAGTTCTATAAAGAAATGCTTGAGATTAGGTAATTTACAAAGAAAGGAGGTTTAATTGGCTCACAGTTCTGCAGTATGTACAAGAAGTCTAACAGCTTCTGCTTCTGGGGCGGCCTCAGAAAACTACAGTTATGGCAGAAAGAGAAGGAGAAACCAACAATCTTACATGGCCAGAGCAGGTGGGAGAGAGAGAGAAGAAGGAGGTGCTACAGACTTTTAGAACAGCACATATCATGAGAACTCTCTCTCTATCATGTGGATAGCACCAAGTGTAAACTTGCCCTCATGATCCAATCACCTCACACCAGGACCCACCTAGAAGATCGGAGATTACAATTCAACATGTGATTTGGGCAAGGACACAGATCTATATCATCTCACCTCATCCCATCTCATCTCATCTCATCTCATCTCATCTCATCTCATCTCATCTCATCTCATCTCATCTCATCTCATCATCTCATCATAGCATAGCATTCTGCTCTTTGCCTCTCCCAAATCTTATGTTCTTCTAACATTGCAAAATCCAGTCATGCCTTCCAAACAGTCCACCTAAGTTGTAACTTATTCCAGCATTAACACGAAGATCTAAAGTTCAAAGTCTCATCTGAGACAAGGCAAGTCCTTTCCACCTATAAGCCTGTAAAATAAGAAACACGTTATTCACTTCCATGACACAATGGAGATATATGCGTTGAGTACATATTCACACTGCAAAATGGAGAAATTGGTCAAAAGAAAGAGATTACAGGATCTATACAAGTCTGAAACCCAACAGGGCAGTTATTAAAAATCTTAAAGCTCCAAATTAATCTTTTTTGGCCTCCATGTCTCACATCTGTGGCACACTGAGGCAAGAAGTGGGCTACCAAAGTCTTTAAAGGTCCCACCTCTGTGGCTTTGCAAGGTTCAGTTCCCATGGTTGCTTTCAAGAACTGACAGTGGAGACTCTTTGTGGGAGGCTCCAACCCCACATTTGCCCTCCACATTGCCCTAGTAGAAGTTCCCCATGAGGGCTTCCCCCCTGCAGCAGGCTTATGCCTGGACATCCAGTCTTTTTCATACATTCTCTGAAATCTAGGCAAAGGCTCCCAACCTTCAACTCTTGAATTCTGTTCACTTGCAGGCTTAACACCACGTGGAAGCTACCAAGGATTATTATGGTTTGTGCTCTCTGAAGCAGTGACCCACGCTATACGTGGGCCCCATGAACAATAGCTAGAGCAGCCAGGATGTGGAGCGCAGTTCCCTGAGGCTGTGCAAGGCAGTGGGGCCCTAGGCCTGGCCAAGGAAATCATTCCATCCTATTACAACTCCAAGTCTGTGATTGGAGAAGCTGCCACAAAGGTCTCTGAAATGCCTTTAAGGCCTTTTTCCTATGGTATTGGCTATCAGCATTTGCTTCCTTTTAGTTATGCGAATTTCTTCAGTCACCTTGAATTTCTCCCCTGAAAATGGGCTTCTATATTCTACCATATGGCCAGGATGCAAATTTTCTAAACTTGTATGCTCTGTTTCTCTTTTAAATATAAGTTCCAGTTTCAGGTCATTTTCTTGCTCACACATGTGAGTGTAGGTTGTTAGCATCAGCCATGACACATATTGAACATTTTGCTGCTTAGGAATTCCTTCCAGCAGATACCCTGT
This sequence comes from Cheracebus regulus, assembly GCA_963574635.1. Lineage (NCBI taxonomy): Eukaryota > Metazoa > Chordata > Mammalia > Primates > Pitheciidae > Cheracebus > Cheracebus regulus. Next base: position 8,834 of record CAUYQU010048081.1, read on the forward strand.
CACCGCTCCCTAGTTCAAAAGTTCCACAGATCCTTAGGACAGTGGTAGAATGACTCCAAGTTATTTGCTAAAGCATAGCAAAAGTACCTTAACTCCAGATTCCAATAGGTTTCTCATTTCAATATGTGACCTCCTCAGCCTAAACTTCATTGTCCACATAGCAATAAGCATTTTGGTCACAATTTAAGCAGTCTCTAGAATGTTCCAAATTTTCCTCCAAATTCTTCCAGCCTTTGCTCATTAACCAGTACCGAAGCTAGTTCTACATTTTCATCTATTTATAGCAATGCCCCACTCCTTGATACCAACTTTCTGTATTAATTTATTCTTGCATTGCTATAAAGAAATTCCTGTGGTGTGTAATTTATAAGAAAAGAGGTTTTATTGGCTCACGGTTCTGCAGGCTGTACAAGAAGCATTGCAGCATTTGCTTCTGGGGTTGCAAGAGAGTTTTTACTCAGGGTGGAAGGCAAAGCAGAAGCAAGTATCTTACATGGTGAAAGCAGTAGGATGAAAGAAAGGGAGGAGATACCAACACACTTTTAAATAACCAGATCTCCTGAGAACTCACTCACTATGATGAGAACAGTACCAAGGGGAAAACCCACCCCTATGATCCAATCACCTCTCACCAGGCCCTACCTGTAATCCCCAACACTGGGGATTACAGTTTCCCATGAGATTTGGGTGAAGACACAGATAGAAACCATATCACTTTGGTTACATTTTTATTATAAACTGGATAGTTCATAAGGTACATTGAAGAGACTGAATTCTGTTATCTTCTTCAGAAATGTTTATCTTTGTTCTAATATGAGATTAAATTATTGACTATAATTGTAATGTTGAATAAAGTTTAATATCATACTCTTTTATCCAGGGAAACTCTTTTAATCCTGTAATGTAGTAAAAATTTTAAGGTGTGGATATTTTAGGTCCTCAATAATAGACTTTAAATATTTGCCAACACCCTTCTGATATTTTGGGAATAAAGCTTTGTATTAGCCCAATTTTAAGCCACTAATAAAAATATATCTGAGACTGGGTAATTTGTAAAGGAAATAGGTTTAATTGACTCACAGCTCAGGTTTAATTGACTCAATCATGGTGGGAGGGGAAGCAAACACATCCTTCCTCATAGGGAGGCAGGAAGGAGACGTGCCAAGCAAAAGGGCCCCTTATAAAACTCACTTACTATGATAACAATAGCAGCATGGGGGAAACTACCCTCATGATTCAATTACTTCCCACCAGGTCCCTCACACAGTAGGTGGGAATTATGGGAACTATAATTAAAGATGAAATTTGGGTGGGGACACAGCCAAACCGTATTATTCATATAATTATAACCATATTGGCCCCTCTCAAATTTCATGTTCTGACATTTGATAACACATTCATGCCTTCCCAACAATATCTCAAAGTCTTAAATCATTCTAGCATTAACCCAAAAGGCCAAGGCCAAGGTTTCACCTGAACAAGGCAAGTCCCTTCCCCCATGAGCCTGTAAAAGCAATTTAGTTACTTCTTAGATACAATGGGGGTACAGGAATTGGGTAAATACACCTGTTCCAAAGAGGAATGATTGGCCAAAACAAAGGGGCTACAGGCCCAGGTTAAGTTTGAAATCCAATAGGCCACTCATTAAGCCTTAAAATTCAAAAATGATCTCCTTTGACTCCATTTCTCACATCCAGGGCATGCTGTGGCAATAGGTGTGCTCCCCTTTTGGACAGATCTTGTGGCTTTTCATGATAGAGCCCTGGCTGCTTTCACAGCTGGCATTGAATGCCTGTGGCTTTTCCAGGTACATGTTGCAAGCTGTTGGTTGATCTACCATGCTGGAGTCTGAAGGACAGTGGCCCTTATTCTCACAGCTCCACTAGCGATTGTCCCAGTGGTGACTCTGTGAGGGGTTCTGACTCTACATTTTCCTTCCTCATTGTCCTAGTAGAGTTTCTCCATGAGGACTCCACCCCTGCAGCAGATTTCTGCCTGGACTTCCAAGTATTTTTGTACATCCTCTGAAATCTAGGCAGAGGTTGCCACACCTCAATTCTTGACTTCTGTGAACCCACAGTCCCAACACCACGTGAATGCTGCCAAAGTGTGGAGCTTTCACCCTCAGAAGCAACAACTTGAGATGTCTGTTGGCCCTTTTAGCCATGACTGGAGCTGAAGCAGCTGGGATGCAGGACACTATGTCCTGAGGCTGCACAGAGCAAGGGGGCCCTGGGTCAGGCCATAAAAACATTTTTCCCTGCTAGACCTCCAGCCCTATGATGGGAGGGGCTGCCATGAAGATCTCTGACATGCCCTGGAGACATTTCCCCATTGTCTTGGTGATTGATATTCAGCTTCTCTTGTGCAAATTTTTGCAGCAGGCTTGAATTTTTCCCTAGAAAATGTTTTGTTTTGTTTTCTTTTCTTTTCTATCACATCATCAGGCTGCAAAAGTTTCCAAGAGTTTTAAGCACTACTGTTGAATGCTTTGCCGCCTAGAAATTTCTTCCACCAGATACCCTAAATTACATCTCTCAAGTTCAAAATTCCACAGATCTCTAGAGCAGGGGCAATATGCTGCCAGTCTTTTTGCTAAAGCATAGCAGGAGTCACCTTTATTTCAGTTCCCAACAAGTTCATGTACATCTGAGACCACCTGAGCCTAGAATTCATTGTCCATATTATTATCAGCATTTTAGTCAAAGCCATTCAACAAGTCTCTAGGAAATTCCAAACTTTCCCATGTTAGATGATTACCACCAACTAGATATCTCCTGCAACAAATGGGGATTATAGGAACTACAGTTCAAGATGAGATTTGAGTGGGTGTCCAGTAAACCCATGTCGACCTTCATACACTTTCTCTCTCACAACTCAGCTCTTTTAGGCTTCCAATGATTACTTTCTGATGGGATATTTTGTCTCGTTTTTAAAAATTTTTATTTTTATAGATGTTGGGGGTACAAGTGTCATTTTGTTACATAAATATATTTTGTAGTCGTGAAGTCTGGGCTTTTAGTGTAACCATCACCTGAACAGTGTTTCACTGCAGGTCTGTGTTCACTGAAGGATTTAAAGTGACTTGTATGCAAGTTTTAGAATTATTTCCTATGGGTGGCTTCCTTCTTTTCAGGATTTTCTTCATCAATATCCAGTGACTCTTGCAGCCCGGAACTCTGTCATTTAATACTCTAAATTAATAGCGTTGCATCTTTCTGTTTGACTTCTAACCAATTTAGGCCTCATTGACATGGCATTTCAATCAGGTTAAAACATTGCCTGAATGTATTTCACTTAAAGGTTGCATTTACTCAAAATTTTATGTTTTGCTTTTCCTTCCAGTGCTTTTATTCAAGTGGCTCTCTAACTTTTTTCTTCAAATAGTTGAGGAAAATATATTGATTTTACACTTTGTCCAGAGGTTATTATTTCTCTCTATGAGAAGATTTCTCTGATACCGGCTGATACCAGCTTATACTGAGCTTTGTTGCCACTATTAAACCACATCTTCCTACTGACATTTTATTTAAAATGCTAACAAATATTTTGATGATATAAATAACAATCATAATTTGATTGTCAGTCTCCAGATTTGAAGATTTATTTTAAATTCATTTAATTATGTATACAAATTATACTCACAAATATTTATATGTTTATATATATGCATGCTTATATACACAAATATCTGCACCCCTCCACAAACACACACACACACATTTTTAGTAAAAATGAAATTTCTTCTAACTACATATCAATGAGGCATTATATACCCTTTAATTTGCACTATTCCAAATAAGTACAAGTGATATTTGCTCAAGCATGCATACTAATCTATCCAAATTATTATTCCTTTAAGATCAAATTCAATTTCTATCTTCCAAATAAAGAATTCTTCAACGACTGCTAACACTCACTGATATTTAAAACATGATTTAGCACTACTTTTCGTACTGACTTGGCTTTCTCACTTTTTGAGTCATATATATTACTCATGCCATCTCAACTTGAAAGCAAACTTCTTCAAGATAAGTACAAAGTTTAAGGCTATTTTTTAAATAGTTCACAGTGGAAATGAAAAAGCTTAAGTTCTATGCTCAAATAGAAATAAGTTGCAATTCTGACATAATGCTTGGCTGTATGACTTTGACACATTTTCTAAATTTTCTGGCCTCAGTTTCTCCTTCTAGAAAATACATTGAGCATGTTTTGTAGCTCTTAAGTTGTTCTATCATGTCATTATTTTTTCTCTGGGATAATATTTTAATATTGCAAACATATTTTGTTTTCAAATTTTTTTGCTAATTTAGCAATAATTCTATTATATTTTTCCCAGTGTACCCTGCATACTAAATGTGAATTTAATCTGTGTATTTCTGTTTACTGCAACACATTCAATAACAAAAATTTAACACTTCTGGAATACTAATCCTATATGATACAGTTTGTGCATACTTTATCCAATATGCTTAGAACCAAAAACGTTTTAAATTTTTAATTTTTTTGAAGTTTGGAATATTTACACATACATAATGAGATATTTTGAGGATGTGACCCAAGTCTAAACACAAAACTATTTGTGTTTCATAGACAACTTATACACATAGGCTAAAGTTATTTTTAATTTTTGCTTGGGGATGCTGAATAAACTGTGTGTTGCACATTTGTGTTTTGATTGTAACCTGTCACATGAGATCAGGTGTGGAATTTTCCACTTGTGATGCTATATCAGTGCTCAAAACTTTCAGATTTTGAAGTATTTTGGATTTCAGAATTTCAAATTAAAGATGTTTAACCTGCACATCATTGATACCCATAATGAAGGTTGAACAGATAATTTAAGACATGCAAAAGGTATCAAACTGAGCACACCAGTGTGGCTAAAAAATTCAATGTGAAATGAGTAGGCTGGTGAGAAATCGAATTTCTAAAACTTCAAGTTTAATTTGAAATGATAACAGGCTTTATCAGGTTTGTGCTTTGCCTCAGCTATCTGGATGAAATGCCTGTCTTCTACTAAACAGAAGAGTTAGCATTGGAAAATTTAGAAACTTTTCCCTGGGGAAAAATTAAAACCAAGCCTTTTTTTTTTTCCAAAAAATAATTATTATAGAAACTAAAAATTGTGAATACTTTAAGTAATCACAAGAATTATGATCAAAGATAAATAGGATGGTGCTTTATTTAGCTTACCATAATAAATACACTTATACACTATATATTCTCACTCTAGACACTGACTTTCCCAGCATCTGAAAACTGTGAAATAATTTGTACAAGCACCATATTAAATTCAGCCTATGATTTAGATAAGAAGTTGAAAATATTCCTTTGATTTAGTTAAGTTGTCATCATATCCTCCTGTATTTTACCACATTTTTCTCTTCACAGAAGCCATCTTCTAATCTTTTTTAGGTGAAAACAAAACAGGAAAAATTTGGAGGTCATATCTTGAAGATTATGGAAAGAAAAAGAACAGATTTTTTAATGATATTTGTGATGATTGTAATAGGATAATGAAATTACATTTTTTGAGTTAGTGCATATTTAAATCTATGAATTCTAAACGAACACAAAGGTTTAAATAAACTCAGAATATAAGTAAATAAAAAATTCAAGGAAAAACAGTAGGTTTTGAACAATGCACTTTGTTTTTGGGACTAAGTCCTGCTCTGTTGCCCAGGTTGGAGTGTAGTGGTGCCATCTCGGCTCACTGCATCCTCTGCCTCCCAGGTTCCAGCGATTCTCCAGCCTCAGCATCCTGAATAGCTGGGACTGCAAAGGCGTGACGCAACGCCCAGCTAATTTTTGTATTTTTTAGTAGAGATGGGGTTTCACCACACTGACAAGGCTGGTCTCAAATTCCTGACCTCATGATCAGCCGGCTTCAGCCTCCCAAAGTGTGGGATTACAGGCATGAGCCACCACACCTAATCAATACATTTTTAATTGCTAAAATATATGTTAGGAATAATTGATAGAATTAGAACAGTTTTAATTTGAAGTTAAATGTAGAAACTTTTTTCTTGTATTTTCTTTTTAATCCCAAGGGGAAAAAATGTATCTTGTAACTGAATATGAAAAAATTGGCTGGATTTATTTGTCTTCTTAGATTTTGTTGTTATTTTTTTACTTCCTCTAAACTCATAGTCCCTCTGTTTTTCTAAGGAGAAAAAGAAGGATGATGATAAGTATTATTTTCCTCTGTTAAGTTATTGAGGCATGCCCCATGATACTGTAGGTGGGAAATCATGTATTAAAATGTCATTTTCCCTTTTGCGAATGTTCTATGAACTATATTTACACTTGAAAAAATAAAAATTAAATGTTACTGTTATTAAGAATAGAAGAAAATAAGAGATATTATAATTATTTAAATCTCATTACACATCTGCTGACTCCTTAATCCTTAGTTCTGTAATACAGGTAATTTACATGTTTCGTGTGTGGTGAAAATGGAGTTACATTCTTCCTTTTTATATCAATTAACTACTTTGTTCCAGTATATAAATGAAGTCATTTAATTCTCAAAATCTAGCTATGAATTAGGAACATTTTTTTCCCATCTTACAGAGGAGAAAAATGAGTTGCAGAGAGACTTCCACAACTAATTGATAGCAAAGCCAATATTTGGAGGCTGGAATTTTGACTGCAGGATCCAGTCTTTTATCCATTGCCTTATTCTTCCTAACACTTAATGGACCTTTCATAAAAAAATCAACTCAAAAAATGAGCAGGTTGCTAAGCATGAACAGGTAAAAAGCTGAATGCTGAAATGGCCACCATGTGTGATATTGAAGAATATCTTATTTTTCTGCTCCATTAGACTCTGAGACACTTATTTGCTGCTGAAGTGATCAAAGGAAAATCAAGAGCATTATTTTATTCTTTCTCAAGCTATATGTGTGCCTAAAACTGCTAATCACTACTGTAGATAGATACATGGATAATTTTCTTGGACTTGGAATAGCCCAAGTTAAGATGAAAAGACAAACATATGCAGTTTACACATGAATAAGAAAAAAAAGAAAAATACATTTTCAGTACACTCAGCTGAAAGATTTGGGAGATATTTTTGGGTAGAGTGAGTTGACAGGGTAATGAGAGCATATAAGAGAAGCTACTGAGGACAGTTCATAAAAAGAAGATAAAAAGTAATTTAATAAATATTTCTGTGAATTATGAGTTTATTTTAATTTTGATTCATACAGTTGTCTCTTAGTATCTGTGGGGATTTTTTCCAGCACTCCCATGAATGCCAAAATTTGAGGATACTTGAGTCTCTTAATTAAAATAACATGGTATTTGAATATAACCTACACACCTCTATATTTTAATCTCTAGATTACTTATTATTCTTATGACGTACCTACATCATTTCATTCATGTGAATTCAATGTAGTACTCTACAGGCAGTAAATTCAAGTCTTTCTTTTTGAAACTTTGTTGATATTTTTATGAATGTTTTTAATCCAGGGTTGGTGATCCATAGTACAGAACTCACAGATACGGAGTGCTGACTGTATATGTAAAAGACTAGAGTTCATAAGTTATTTTAGTTCTTATAAATGTACTTTGATTTTGAATTATATGGGAACACACACACACACACACATGCTCACGCATACACTCACAGGTTGAGAACTAGATATGATTATCTTTACTCTCAAAAACTTAAGTTTCTGCCTTAAAAACACTATAGAATACATTTTAGTGTCTTCTAAATACAAACTCTATTCTGCATGACATTACTGAGTGTATTAGTCCATTTCGCATTGCTCTAAAGAAAGTCTGAAACTGGATAGTTTATGCAGAAAAGAAGTTTATTTTGGCTCACAGTCTGCAGAATGTACAAGCGTGATGCTGGCATCTGCTTCAGGTGAGTTCTCAGGGAGCTTACCATCATGGAGGAAGGTGAAGGGGGAGCAGGCATGTCACATGGTAAGAAGGGGAGCAAGGAAGAGAGGAGGACATTCCAGGCTTTTTTAAACAACCAATTCTCTTGTGAACAAATGGAGTGATAATTCACTTGTTATCATGGGAAAGGTACCAAGCCATTTATGAGGGACTCTCCCTAGATAACCCAAACACCTTCTACCAGACCCCACCTTCAACACTGGGGATCACATTTTAACATGAGATTTGGAGAGGAAAAGCATCCAAACTATATCACTGAGCAGGGTTGACGTAATGTGTTGTTAAATATACTGAAGGTAGAGTTCTCTTACTTCGTGAGAGCAATCCTCATCTAAAATCCCATTTGACATCTACTTCAGACCAGCTCAGTCTAAGCAGCCTTCCTCCAGAGAGATTTACATGGGCCTCTACCTCCACTTTTTTTTCTTTTTTTTGAGACAAAGTCTCGCTCTGTCACCCTGGCTGGAATGCAATGGTGTCATCTTGGCTCACTGCAACCTCCGCTGCCTGAGTTCAAGTCATTCTTCTACCTCAGCCTCCAGAGTAGCTGAGACTAGAGGTGCATGGCACCACACCAGGCTAATTTTTGTATTTTTAGTAGAGACAGCGTTTCACCATATTGGTCAGGCTGATTTTGACCTCCTGACCTTGTGATCTGCCTGCCTCGGCCTCCCAAAGTGTTGGGATTACAGGCGTGAGCCACTGTGCCCGGCCCACTTTTTTTTTTTTTTTTTTTAATGCAGAACAATTTATCTAAAGCTCATCTTTTTTAATACTAGGTCCCAGTTGGACCACTATATGGAAAGCTTCTGTAAGTTCTCTTATAATAATATTCATCCAACCAAATTAACTTGTTCCATAAAAGCAAAAAAACTACAAACTACTAAAAAATTACATGTTGTCATATCAATATGTAATCATAAATTTAATAAATAAATATACACACAAATTAGTTTTCACAGAAATACATAAGTATATAGTATCTATTAATCAAAATAATTTCATTTTATGTATTTCAAGGCTTTTCCACATGATAACTCAAAGTTTTATGGTTACCTTTTGATTAAATAATTGATTATATTGAAAAGGAATACTTGACATTTCAAATAGATCTACATGTCCTTCAGAACATGAAACAAATCTAAAATCACTAATAATAACTCATTTTCTATAGATCAAAGCTACATTTCATTCACTGGTAGCTAATATTCAGTTATTTTAAAAATCAGAATTAAAAAAAAATCTATGTGTGAGTCTTTTCAAAGATAATATGCTAGTGTTTCTCTTCAAGGCTTTTTGAAATAAAAATAACTTTTTGTTTGTTTGTTTGTTTGAGACAGTCTTGCTCTGTCACCCAAGCTGGAATGCAGTGGGATGATCCTGGCTTTTTTATTTTATTTTATTTTATTTTTATTGCATTTTAGGTTTTGGGGTACATGTGAAGAACATACAATATTGTTGCATAGGTACACACGTGGCAGTGTAATTTGTTGCCTTCCTCCCCTTCACCTACATCTGGCATTTCTCCTCGTGCTATCTCCCCCCAACTCCCCACCCCCCACTGTCCCTCCCCTATTTCCCCCCAACAGACCCCAGCGTATAGTGCTCCCCTCCCTGTGTCCATGTGTTCTCATTGTTCAACACCCACCTATGAGTGAGAACATGCGGTGTTTGATT
>CAUYQU010048082.1:0-24556 GCA_963574635.1 Cheracebus regulus
CAAATGCCCATCAATGATAGACTGGATAAAGAAAATGTGGCACATATACGCCATGGAATACTATGCAGCCATAAAAAAGGGTGAGTTCACGTCCTTTGCAGGGACATGGATGAAGCTGGAAACCATTATTCTCAGCAAACTGACACAAGAACAGAAAAACAAACACTGCATGTTCTCACCCATAAGTGGGTGTTAACATTCAGAACACATAGACACAGGGAGGGGAACATCACATACTGAGGCCTGTCAGGGAGTCGTGGGGCTAGGGGAGGGATAGTAGGGAGTGGGGAGATTGGGGAGGGATAACATTAGGAGAAATACCTAATGTAGATGATGGGAGGATGGATGCAGCAAATCACCATGGTATGTGTATACCTATGTAATAATCTTGCATGATCTGCACATGTACCCCAGAACTTAAAATATAATTTTAAAATAATTTTTAAAAACCGTTGTCTTGTTTTAATCTTCTTTAAATGATGGTTTTATAATCAGCTATGAAATTTTAACAGGTACTCTTAAATGCAGGTTTCTGATTGATAACTTGGGAGATTGTGACATTAGAATAGAGGGAAAATGTTCAAATATAAGACTGAAGTAATCTTTTTTGACTTTTTGCTTAAAATTTTGCTGATCCTTTTTTGTTTTTCACAGCCAAAACTTTTCTTTTGAGCTATTTACAACTTTTAACAATTGAATAACGTATACTCTTGTAAACATAATTTAAAGCATATTTGTTTATCTCTACCTGCATTCTCCAGAATTTGGAAACTATTTGTGAGTATTTATGGCAACGTAGTTATTTGCATAAGGGCAATAAGACTGTTTTCTTTTGCAAAAGAACACAATTGGAGAAACTGGTTATTTTACCAAGCCTTTGACAAGAATGGTGTGCTTTACTTTAAGGAAAAAGTACTTAATCAGCCAATAAAAGCCCCTTGGGAAAACTGTCCTCATAACTTGCCTACACAGTCCCTCTACAAGGTTCTTGACCAATGGTAAGTAAAGAATGTCAGTTTCTAACAGGACTAGGAGCCCCAGGTTATCTGGGGTCCTGAAGAGGAGAGAAATTTACCAAACTCATAGGTATTTGAGGGTACAAAACCATGGCTGGGTTCAGTCATACAAAAAAGTCTTAACTGAGATTCCTTATGAAACAGAGTTCCATCAGAGCCAACGTTAAAAGCCCACGTAAAAAATAATTATTCTTGTGCTTTATACAAATGATCCAGCCAAGTAAATGTGTTTTGCAAACAAATCAGTCCTATCATGATTTGTTTTTAATAAAAATGGGGACTGGAGAGAAAAAAATATGTTTCAAAAAAAACTACAGTACATCTGTTGTTAGCTTGGGTTTGTTCTCCAGTTTGGACTAAATCCTAAACTATTTGAAAGCTACAAATCCCCAAACTGATGCTTTGAAATCTTGTCTGCATGAGTTTTTCAACTGTTTGCTCAAATAGTTGCAAAGCGGTTCCAAAGTCCTCTCACCTTGGAGTTAACACCTTCCCCCACTATGCCCTTGGTCAGCAGGAAGAAGTTAACAGCAGTCTTCTTCACCCTTTCTCCAACTTCATTAGCCAAGCCCTTAAGGTTAAGGGGTTATACAACCCAAAGGGTGGGATTGAAACTGCCATTGCAAAACCCTAACTGAGACAGTGAAAGAGATCTGACCTAATCAACTCCAACTTGCTTCTAACCTCCGAGCTGTCCTTCCACTCCTCGGCATAGGCTGAACTAACTTTCGGAGGAACTTAGTTTATAGTTTAAACAGAGATAACAGTCCTTTCCCCTAAACAAATCCCCTTCCTGCCTGGGGACTTGACTGACTTTGCAGGGCTAAGAAATTAGCCACAAGATTAGAAATTATACTTTAGGAGTCAAGCAGTTGGAGGCTACAAGACTCTGACCCTACTCAAATTGCTCCTAGGAATAAAATCACTATTGTAAAACCTATGACCAATGCTTGACACATTTTGCAGAACTTGCACCTGATGGATTAGCTGGCACCACCCAGATCAGTAAACTGACTCATGTGATCTTGCATTCTCCCAGCCAGGAATTAACTCAGCAAAAGAAGACAACTTTGCTCCCTATGATTTCATCTCTGACTTAACCAATTAGCACTCCCAGCTCACTGGTTTCCCATAATCCACCAAGCTGTCCTTAAAAATTCTGACCTCTGAATGCTCAAGGAGATTGATTTAAGTAATAATAAAACTCTGCTCTTCTGCAAAAAAATTTAAAGATTAGATTTTAAATCTAAATCAAATTTACTTTTTATTTGCATATCAGACTTCTAAAGTAGCTGAAGGCTATCGTTCACTTTAGATATGAAGTTAAATATCACAAACGTGAATTTAGATATCAGTGTTATATTTTAAATTTAAGTGTGTGGCTTTCTGCTTTATATTTTTAAAAGACTGATAAATTACTTTTGCCTGTTCAGGTTTCTGAACCCTTGATCACTCCCAGTATACCTGCGAGCTCATTCCTTAATGCCAAGTCACTTTTATTAAAATCTATACCTATACCAGCTAGATTTGAAAAGGGAGAGACCAATGAATAACTCTCTGAAATAACCTAATAAAAGAGCAGATGCAACATGTCATATCACTACTTTCACCCACCAACATTTGCTGAGGTAAGTGCTTTTACTTCCCCAAAGAGAGAATGAGAAACTCAGTTTCCTGGGAATCCACAGGCTATAGGAACAATTCCAACTACAATTCCCCATCATTGGCTTGCACTGAATCTTACCTAGTACAACACTGGTAAAAGGAAAAAGGTAAGAAAAGCAGAAAAACTTACCAAAGAACACTATTCCAAAAAATCTTCCCATAGTACAGATTACAATTTTGGTATAGTATTTCTTCAATAATTAAGAAGAAGAAAGGAAGGTCAAAAAATAGAAATTGTTTTAATGTAGGAAAAAGAGGTGAGAAAAAAGTGAATGACAACAATATATGTAATATGCTCCATTTGTGTAATAAAGGGAAAAAAAATAAGCATCACTATTCACATTTGTTTATATACGCTCATAAAGAAATCCTGGGAAGAAATCTTAAAAACTTAAAAAAAAAAAAAAAGTTACCTGATAGGCATAGGAACTGGGCAAAAGGGGCCAAGTATTAAAAAGAGACTTTTTTTTAAAACTCCATAATTAAATTTTTTGAACTACATGAATATATAATTTATATGATAAAGTTAAATACAATGAATAAAATTGTAATGCTTAATAAAAACACAAATTAAGTTTTCCCAAACAACAGTTTCAGAGGACATAAATTATCACTTTTTTCTTAAAACATTTTCAGAATTAAACATAAAAGAAACTACAGTTGAATTTTGTCTCTCTACACATATCAATGAGCAGAACAATTATCTACTGAAAGTTTCATAGTCTGCAAGTTTAATTCTGAAATTACTAATACAAAATAGAGTTAGGAAAAATTAAAATGTAATGTCTATTCCACGAATTTTGAACTGAGCAGATGTTTATATAGTAATGTCTATGATAAAAGTACAAAGCAAAAATACACTGGAGGGGCACAGCTAAAGCTACTTGAAAACAAACTAAGGATTTTGATGATGATAGTGTATTCTCCTTGAAAGTACAAAATCATATTATATCTACATTGTAGTTAACAGACATTCAGTTTTTTAGATAAGTGGGGGAAAAAAGTCCTAGACAGCCTTTTAAGTCTTGTATTTACCAAATCTTCATTAACAAGTGATTCATATTATGTGTGCATTTAATGAATAAAATTACATTTTTAAATGCTCTATCATTTAAAAGTGAAATATACTACTAAATTTTATCACCTTGGAATCAAGTTCCATTAAAATGAATTAGATTATTCAATCCATATCTCAGAATTAAAGCAATAAATGGAAACAAATTAAAGAAATACAACCCAATAAATCAAGGTTGTGTACTCCACTATCAGTTTAGATGGGAAAAAAATTTTTAAGCTTGACAAAAATGTTACCTCTAAATATGGGGATAAAGTAGGCAACATCAAAATTCTATTGATTTTCACATTATGGAGTATACTTTTAAAAACTCTGTCAGTGAACTGCTTGATTGCTGTTCTAATCAAAAACTCAGTTTATCTTTTATTTATATTAAATGAAAGCATAAATCCTAATTCCCATAATTAGGTTACATTACAACTTTCCCTAAAGCATTTACAATACAGTGTAACATAATACATAAAATGCAATGTGCAATCCTGGAAAATTAAATTTGAAAAGTATTATAATGAGGCTATATGCTGGATATCTTCAGTAGGCTCCTCTAGATTTACTCTCTCTGTTTTTCCTCCTTGCACGGGATCAGATAAGCCAACCTCTATAAACTGCATCAACTGGCTCCCTTTGTTGGCTTCCTTTGGATTAAACCAATGGTAGACACAGCCAGGAATCTGAGAGCAAATAGTCGAGGCAGAAAACAGGGTAGTGGATTTATTCCCCAAACTACCTTCTTTCTTACGGGTCAATGTAGATTGGCTGTAACCCTCTACTAAAGGTCATGTAGCCTATCAGCTGACCTTTCCACAAGCTCCTGCCTTCGTTTTTCAGGCGTAGAGATGCCTCTCTATATATACCCTGTGCTAGCACTAATACAAATAAAATGTAAGCAATGTGTTTAATTTTGATTTTCTGAGTAGCCACATTTTAAAATGAAATAGGCTAATATAATTTTAATATATTTTATTTTTAATATACATCCAAAGTATTATCATTTCAGATGTGTTAAGTATAAAATCATTAATGAGATATTTCACATTCTTCTGCTTTCACTCTAAGTCTCAGAAACACAGTGTATATATTAAACGTACATCACACCTCAATTTGGATTACCCATATTTTACGTGTTCAATTATATCATCCCCTCCTGATGACTTCCTTCCTCCTACCCATTCCTTTGTAAATGGTCTTTTTATTAAACTCTCCTTAATTATCCTCATGGTTGTCTCAATCATTTTCTCTCAGGATAAAACTGATACACTTGGGGAAATCCTTGAAATCATGTTCATGAAAAAGTAGTATGTGAAATTGTACAATTACATTATGATCTCAACTACACGAATAATGAACATAAAAGAAACTGAAATAAATGTCACAAGATGTTAACCTAAACTGATGGTACTGTGAGTGATTTTTTTTGTTTGTTTTTTGGTACGTTTTTGCACTCTCCAAATTGCATTAAATTCATAAAAACAATCCAAAATGTCAAAATGAAAATGCAATATAATACTTTACAAAACTGATCAGCTTTGTAACAAACAGGGACTATTTGTTCTCACCTTCTTACAATAGAACCTATTCATAAAAAGCCTATAAAAGGAAAATTGAAATAATTCAAATACAGATTTGTGGTATAAACAGAGTATCAAATCCACCGAAAGCTGTATCACTTGCAGCAAATCACAGAAAGGGGAGTCATTCCTCAGAAAGGGGAGTCAAGCACTGAAGAGCTCACAGTATACAGCTAGAATATCAGGTTTTCAACATGTACAGGTCCCTTCTTTCACAATATAGGCAAGTAGAAGAAGTCAGGACATATGGCCCAATTCAATGTGTGGACTAAAACTGGTTAGCAAATACATACTGGATTTAAACATGGAAAATTTCTAGGTTTTAACATCTTAGTCCACATGGTAATGAGTTCCAGGATTCTGTGGCAGACAAAACAAAGAACATGGTAAGCAGGTTAAGATGAATAGAGAACAGTTACAACCCAGGGCTGATTCTGCTTCTTTTCCTTGATCTTCTCTTTCACTCAAAGAAACAAAGTCCATTCAGGGTTTAAGAAGGATGGCATAAATGACAGAATTCTATGCAACCATTTCATTCTTTAACTACCTGGCATTGTCATCCTACCTATTCTTAAAACAGACATTCCCTAATATATGTGTGAAATATTTCAACATCCTTTTGTTCCCTAGATCATCCTCTCCAAACTCCCAGTTTTATTCTAATAACAAAAAAATGAAAACCATCTAAATGTCTAATAGATTAAATAATGAAACATCATCCATTGAATGTAATACTGTGCATTTATAAATATTTTTAAAATTATTTCATATACAACAATGTGAATGTACCTAATACCAGTAAAGTTTATACTTAAAAAATGGTAAACATGGTAAATTTTATGTTACTTATATTTTACCATAATAAAAATGATTATTCCATATGAAACCAAGTGAAAACATTATATTATGATGAACCAATGTGAACAAATAATTAAACATTGGGAACCAATGATCCGATCAGTTTACTGTATAAAATATAGAAAAGCTCATAGAAAAAAAAAATCTTATACCATCCAGATATACCGCAATTAATCACTATATATCCTATAATAGGATGGTGGTTAGATACAAAGATTGATCCCTATTAATCTCAGTCTCTCTCTAAATTCCCTAATTTCCTCTTCACATTAGCCAAATAATGTCAAAACTGTTATCTTCTCATCAAAATCCAACACATTTCACCAACAGTTCAAATATCCTTTTTTAAATCTGTTGTCTGTTCATTTTAATAAAAACAGCTAAAATGTACTGAATGCTTACTATGTGCCTGGCATTATTTCACTTACTTTATTATCTTGTTTAATCCTCATAAATATCTTGTGAGGTAGGAATCATTATTTTCCTAATTTTACACCTGATAAAAATGAGGCTTTGAGTGATTATTCAGTTTTTTAAAAATAACTAGAGGATAGTGGAATCGTGATTCAGACCCAGGCCACACTCTAAAGTTCACAATCTTAGCTATTCTGATAATACTTCTCACTTTTGTGTAGACACAATAAAATATCTTACCACATACAATCAAACCTAGGTCTCATTACAAATTTTTAGATTCATCGAACAATCCTGTTAATGGGCTCCCAAATGCTCTGTCTCAGTGCCTATAAACAGAACTATTCAATTCCTCTTAAATCAATTAATCTAAACATGTCCTTGGTAACATTATAAGCTTCAAACAAAGAGTAAAAATAATAGCTTACAAATACTTACCAAAAACTACAAATGTACTCCCAATTCATTTAATATAGGAATCATATGCTTTCCTTTTGTTGTTGTACTTAAAACCAAAGGATTGCAGCAGTCGCCACTAAAAATCAAAAGTGAATTCAGGAAACTGAACTTTTTCACAGCTGTTGCAAATCTAAAAAAATAGTAATAATTTAATGTGCTGTAATTTTATGCCTTTATCAAAAACAAAGAAAATATTTTAAATAGTAACGTGAATTTTTTCTTAAAATTAGAATAAAAACTAAAGTAAGTTTAAAAAAAAATTTTTTTGATTTTTTTTTTTCATTGTAAAACAATTTTCTTAGAGGCGGGGTCTTGCTCTAGTAGCCCAGGCTAGGGTGCAGTGGTGTCATCATAGCTCACTGCTCAAGTGATTCTCTTGGGCTCCAGTGATTCTCCCACATCAGCCTCCCAAGTAGCTAGGACTACAGGTGCACGCCACCACATTCAACTAGTTTTTTTAAGAGATAGGGTCTTGCTGTTTTGCCCAGACTGGTCTTGGATTCCTGGACTCAAACAATCCTCCTGCCCCAACCTCCCAAAGTGCTGGAATTACAGGTGTGAGCTACCATGCCCACCCTTCAAAATGTTTTTAATAAGATCACCTCCTATAACCAACATATCACACCTTTTAGCATATTTGCATTCAGAAAGGGTAAGTTAAAAAACAAATTTCTTAAATCCATCATATTTTGCATTTAAATATGAAATGTATTTATAACACAGAAGATGTCCTTGAATTATAATTTGAAATCACTTAAAGGAAAACACTTTAAAATATACAGGAAAACTCAAACTATGTTACAAAATACAAATCCTTAAATATAAATTATGTCCTCTGAGAACAAGATGAAAGATATTCCTGATGTCTTACTAGGTATTTAAAATTAAATTTATAGTATCAAATTTGACATAAGATAATGCCTCTCTGCAACTTTATAATCCAATGTTCCAATGGCAAACAAATCTACTCAATCTCATTACTGAATATTTCCTTCATCCTACTGCCTACCCTTGCTTTTCATTGAAATCCGAACATCCCCTGAGGAGAGCGTTAACTATGCTAGCCCTCTCTAGTGGCCACTACCCATTCTCGGATTCCTCGCAATGGACAGAACAGGGAATGAAGGGAGTGGGAGAAAAAAAGCAGGCATTCCCCAATGCTAATTTCAGACTGGACAAAGAATCTCCTGCTTTGTATGCTTCAGAGTATCTAAATCTAACACTTTGTGCCAGGAAATTCTGATGTATATCTTTTAACAGCCTTAGCTTTGGGACCAACATGTATATTTTGAAAAATCTACCCAGGTAATTCTGATTTTCTGCTTTCCCCAATGAAAACCACCATTCATTTCCTCACATTTACGTGGCTTACACCTTTCCCTGTACTTCATATTCTGCCACCAGCTTGGTGACTTTAACATCTTACAGAAGAATCCTTAGTTGGATCCTCTAACTTAATGACTAGCTCCTGTTCACTTCAGCAACTCACTTTTGTGACCACACTGGTTATCAAAAAGGGAAGATCAGGCCAGGCACTGTGAGTCAGGCCTATAATCCTAGCATTTTGGGAAGCTCCAGTGAAAGGATTGTTTGAGCCCAGGAGTTCAAGACCAGCCTGGGGGACATGGCAAAACTCCATCTCAACCCAAAACACAAAAATTATCCAGACATGGTGGCACTTGCCTGGATGCCCAAGATGGCCCCCTGCACTCCAGCCTGGGTGACAGAGCCAGATGCAGTCTCAAAAGCAAAGGTGGGTTGTGGGGGAGATCTTCTAAAGGTACTACCTGGTTCCTACATATCTCTCCAGTTTTATCTCCTTTAAAACCACTCTAGCTACAGGGACCTTGGAGATGCACTCTAAAATCTCCATTTTATATTAGTTGCTCCTTCAAAACCAGAATATCCTTTCCCAGTCCAATCTAGGACACTCGTACTTGGTCCCTAAGATTTTAAGGCCTGCTAGCTCTGTGAAGAATCTGCTGATATTCTTATAATGTAAGTATGGCATTTAATCTATTTATGTGTCTTCTTTCAGTCCCCCAAGACTGTTTAGCTTCTGGGGATAAATGCTTTTGTCTCAGTTAACTTTAAATTCCCAATGCTTTAAAATATGTGGAATACCAAGCACTCTGTTTGTATCCAATAAATATATCCTAATTTTACATTCCTCGGCTATAAAACTTATCCACTCACATGTTCTCAACTATGGTCTGTATTTTTATAAAATTCCAAAATTGAAATCTCTGCTCAATCACCAAATAACTAGTAAATTCCAAGTACTGTATTGTAAAAGGTATAAGGAATACTACCTAAGCTTGAGCTTAAAAAATCTGGTTGCAGCCAAAGTAAAATGTCTGGTCTTAGGTAGGATGTGGTAGACTGTGACACATCAAATTCTCACTTCACCAAACAAACAAACAATATTTTTTAAGACATCATAGAACTAAGGTAGTAAAAAGAATTAAGTTACCTGAAATTCCAGAAAGTAGAAAACCTTTCTGAGGTAAGCAATCTATCACTGGCTATTTCTTTCTCTAGGGATATTTGTCTTATTATAGATGGAAGAGAACAAAGAAATGAGTTTGGTCAACAAAGGATGACTTTTCAAAAAAAAAAAAGAAGCCAGCAATGTGTTGGTGATCATAAAAAGCTAATGTATGATCATACAAAGCTGGTGTATGTAACAATTTGGAAATTTCAGGTGTCCTAATATATGGCTAATTAATCACAACATATTTGATATATTCTGATGCTTTCTGGAGGGGTAGAAACGCCTATGAAATAGAATGAGATTTTCTGTAGTCACATAGTAGGTAAGAGAATACTTTCTACTAAAAGAATAATACCTGCCAAATCTGCAAACAGTATGGGAAGCCAAAGAGCAAAGTTCCAAAGAGCAGTCTGAATCGCCCAATCTTTCAAGATGAATGAGGTAAAGATCTAGCATGTTCTCAATCAAAAGTCCAGAAGGGTTAAGTCTAAGGAATAAGGAAGAACCAAAGACAGAATGAATTTTGCTAAAACTGCAATCAAAACTGACTCAGCTAATAGAATTGCTCAGCCCCTAATCTTATCTATATGACAAAGGAAAAGGGAATTCATTTCTGGAAGAAGAAAAGCATCATCTAGAACTTCTATAGTTCTTTTATGTATGTCTGACATATATTAAAGATTACTAAGCTCATGAAAAGGGACAGGACTGGTTGAGAAAAAAACACAAATTACCAATAATAATTAAAAATGAGAACATCACTATAAACCTATAAATTTAAAAAAGGTAAAAAGAAGATACTATAAATAACATCCTATCAATAAATATGATAATTTAGATAAAATAGACAAATTCCTTGAAAAATGTAACAGCAAAAATGGCACAAAAATATATAAAAATCTGAAGTTTCCTGTATCAAATAAGTTAAAACCACAATTTGAAACTGTTCAACAACAAAAACTCTAGTCCTAGGTCTTCATTGGTGAATTCTCTTAAGCATTTTTAAGAAGAAACAATACTGTTATTACACAAACACTTCCAAAGAAGACAAATAGAGTAACACTTTCCAACTCAATAAGGTCAGAATTATCTCGATACCAAAACCTGAAAGACATTACAGGAAAAGAAAATTATAGGTCAATGTCCCTTAGGAACATCACAAAATTGTTAAACAAATTCTAGCAAATTGAACCCAGAATATATAAAAATAATAAGACATCATAAGCAAGTAGGTTTATTCCAGGAGTTCAAGAATGGTTTAATATTCAAAAATAAATATAACTTTATGACATTAACATAATAAAAGATAAAATAATGATTTTCTGCACCTATCTTAAAGAAGTACAGAAAAAGCATATAAAAAATTTCAATTCCTATGCATGATTTTTTAAAAAAATTATCAGCAAACTAAGAATAAGGAGGTCTGGGGGTAGAAAACACTTTGGGTAGAAACAGACCATATAAATTTTTTATATCTCCATAAAAAATGCATGTGAAAATGCAAAAGTCTAGTAGACAAGTAAATACTAAAGAACTAGAAAACAGACTCATATGGCTGTGCATCAAGACTTTTTATAAAGCTAGAGTAATTAAGACAGTATAGTATTACCTAAGATTAATGGAAGAGAGCAGAGTCTGGAACTAGACAAATACACAGCCACTTGATTTATTACAAAGGCACCCCTGCAATTCAGTGTGAAAAATGACAGTCTTAACAATAGAGGTGCTGGTGCAAGTAACTATAAATGTACATATAAATAAATATATATGAATGATACAAAGAAAAAAAGATGACCCCTACTTTAACCATATACAAAAAATTTACTCAAGGTGGATCACAGATCTAATGTAAAAACTAAAACAATAAATGTTCTCAAAGAAATCATAGAAGAGTATCTTCATAACCTTGGAGCAAAGATTCCTTTAGACAGACCAGAAAAGCACAAACAATAAAAGACAATATTGGTAAACCAAAGTTCATTTAAATTAAGAATTTCTGTTGATCAAAATATACCATTAAAAGAGTGAAAAGGTAAACACCAACTAGAGAATATATCTGTGAAACAAACATTCAACAATGAAAGTATATTCAAAATATTAAGAACTCTTATAAATAACCAAAAAAGATAGATAATGCTATTTTTAAAAGCGGGTTTTAAAAAAAAGGCTTAACTGAAGTACAAATCCAACTGGCCAATAAATCTGAGAAAAATGCACACTATCATTACTCAATTGGAAATGCAAATTAAACCCATAATTCCATGCCACTACACACTCACCAGAATGGTAAAATTAAACAGACAATACCAAATGGCAAGGATGTGGAAAAATTAAAACTCTCATACATTGCTGATGGAAATATAAACTAGTAAAACTATTTTGGAAAACGTTTGGTAACATCTACAAAAGTTATACATATACCTATATATGATACAAAAATTCCACTCCTGGGGATATACCCAACAGAAATGATTGCTTCTGGCCATCAAAAAAATTATGCAAGTATGTTGATAGTAGTAATTCCATAATAGCAAATACTGGAAACAATCCAAATGCTGTTCAACAGTAGAACGATAAATAGATTATGGTATATTCACAAATTAGAATACAACTCAGCAATTAAACAAAGAACAAACTACTAATGTGTGCAATAATATGGATGAATCTCAAATAAACAATGTTGAGTGAAAGAAGCCACACATAAAAGAGCACATGGCATATGATCTACAGTGGTAGATGAAAGAATAGCAGCATATGACTGGAAGGACAAAAGGAAGTCATGTAGTGTAATATTTCATATTCTGGAAATATACCATATTTTGATCTAGTCATTGATTATATTAGTAAAAAATTATTGAGCTCTACACTTAGAATCTGCATCCTTCAGCATATTTAAGTGATGTTTCACCTTTTAAAACTGAAAATAATCATATGCACTATGTAAGACAGTGGAAAATATACGAATACAAAAACTGAGCAATATAGAAATTCAGGACAGTTGTATCTAAGGTGGAAAGTAAAAGCCAAGGATATGGCTTGAGTCTTGAACAAACAGGAACTAGATAATAAAAAACAATTAATATATAATCAAAATTATATAGTAAAGAAATACAAGGCATATGTGATGACTGATGAGGGTTTCAGCTAAAATGGTATGACTCAGTTGCTCTTAAAGTTAGCTCTTTCTATCTGAAGAATATATTTTTAAAAACAAGCAAGCAAATGACTGAGAAGAGTGGACTGCTGCAAATCTCTTTTACGTCTAGCTTAATAGGGACAGGTGAAATCTCATATCTGCTGCTGCATTCAATCTATTAGAGTAAGTTGTTCTGGTTAAAACATATAAAGAATATCTGGTCTCACACAAATAGGTAAATAGAAAAATATTTCAATAACATTTCCAGATAACCGTAGACATTTTTCTTTGATATGATACCAAATTTCAACAAGACAATTTCTCAACTAGGTGCTATCTCAAATCACATCAATTACATTTTCAAACTCTCATGAAAAAATTACACTCATGAAAAATGACAGTGGATAAGGTAAATAACATCTATTAGGTCTGTTAATAAAAATAGTTTTGGTTTTGATGTTCCTCTAAAAGGATCTCATAGAGCACTCTAAGGCTCATTGGACTATCCTTTGGGAACTACCAGTTTAGATTTGTAATCCAGGTGATAGCTCAAAAGAAAACAAGCACATGCTCTACATGGTACACATTTTGTCTAAATAACCCATACTCAACCGTTAACCCTCAGCTTAAACATTCCCCAGAGAAACACTTCCAGATCCCTCTCGAATCAAAGAAGTACCATGTTAGGCATTCTTATTGCACTTAGCACATGATAATTTTTTTGAGGGGTTTTTTTTTTTTTTCAGCCTAACACTAGTCTATATGTTCCACAAGGGCTGAGATCATTGAGAGAATGTCTAATTTTGTTTATGGTTACATCCTCAGAATCTCTCTCCCTAAGATCTATTCTCAGTATAGCAGTCAGAGAGTTCCTTTCAAAATCTAAGTCCTTTATATCATTCCTCTTCTCAAACTTTCCAGTGGCTTCTCAGCTCATGCAAGGTAAAAGCCAAAATTGTCA
Organism: Cheracebus regulus; assembly: GCA_963574635.1. NCBI lineage: Eukaryota > Metazoa > Chordata > Mammalia > Primates > Pitheciidae > Cheracebus > Cheracebus regulus. The sequence continues at coordinate 13,647 of CAUYQU010048082.1, forward strand.
ACATGGCATACACAGCTTTGTATGATCTGATTCCTGCTGCCTCTCTGATCTCACTTTTTTTCCAATATCCCCACTACTTACTCTGCTTCATTACTGGCCTTCTGATATCCTTGGAACCCACTAACCACATTCCTACCATAGAACCTTTACTTTTGCAATTTCTTGAGCCTGAAACACTTTCTCATAGACAGCCAAATGTCTCACACTACCTCACTTCACTCAGATCTCTACTCAAATAACACTCTATCAGTGAGGACTTACCTAAATAACCTTTTTACAAGTAGCAAACATCCCTACCCTCAACTCTCCACACTTCCTATTCTTAAATTAAGAATTTCTGTTGATTTATTCGGCACTGTTTTCCTCCATAGCATTTATTACCATCTGATATATTACAGTAGTCTCCTCTTATCTATGGGGAATATGTAGATGCCCCAGTAGATGCCTAAAACTGCAGATAGTGGCTGAGCATGGTAGCTCACACCTGTAATCCCAGCACTTTGGGAGTCTGAGGTGGGCAGATCATGAGGTCAAGAGATTGAGACCATCCTTGCCAACATGGTGAATCTCTGTCTCTATTAAAAATACAAAAATTAGCTGGGTATGGTGGCATGCACCTATAGTCTCAGCTGCTCGAGAGGCTGAGACAGGAGACTCTCTTGAACCCAGGAGGTGGAGGTTGCAGTGAGCCAAGACCATGCCACCGCACTCTAGCCTGCTGACAGAGCGAGACTTCGTCTCAAAAAAAAAACAAACAAAAAACTGCAGATAGTACCAAACCCTACATAGGCCATGTTTTTTCGTATACATACATGTTTGGTAGTTTAATTTCTAAATTAAGCACAGTAAGCAAGCACTAATAATAAAATATAACAATTATAACAACATGCTAGCATCACTGCTTTGGAGCAGTTACTAAGTAATATGAGGGTTGCTTGAATACAAGCACTGCACTACCACAACGGTTGATCTGGTAACCAAGATGACAAACTGACTAACAGGCAGGTAGCATATAAGGTGCAGATTCACTGAACAAAAAGATGATTCACATCCCAGGCAGGCCAAAGCAAGCTAGTACAAGAGTTCATCATGCTATTCAGAATGGCCCTCAATTTAAAACATACAAATTGTTTATTTCTGGAATTTCCCATTTAATATTTTTAGACCATGGTTGACCATGGGTAACTGAAACTATGGAAAGCAAAATCACAGATGGGGGTGTGCTTTATGCATTTTCTTATTTATGGTCTGCTTCCCCAACTAAAACACAAACTCCCCATAAAAGCAGGGATTTTTTTTCTCTTCTGTTCCCTGCTATATCTACCTAGAAGAGTGCCTAGCACTGTAATTTCAATAATTCACACATATTTACTAAATTCTTACCAGGTATTCTACATCTAGTAAATGGTATGCTCTCAATGAATATTAGTTAAAACAAATAAATACTGGACGAATCTGTCTCAATACACAGATAACTGAGCCCAGCATAGAAAGCTGCCAGAAGTCTATGCACCTAGATTTCTCCAGAGAAAGAACTCACACTGGGTCACTCCAATCCTCTGGGACCCAAGCTGCTATAGCACAGCACTATTTTAAGAACAAAGCCACTTCTGGAGTGTATACTGCCCTGGGGCACTACAGCCCCTGCAACTCCACATCCCTGGGGTCCCACCAGTGTCCCACCATACCCATACAAAAGGCTGCAACCCCATGACTCCAGCTAAACCCAGCAGCATAGCAATCACATCACACCTGAGCTTACCCAGCACCCTAAACACTCAAGGAACAGGACAGCTGGCTGCCAGCTGCCATCATTGATCCTGCTCCCTAAACTAGCAGAGCTGCCCATGCAATGCATGTATGCCACAGTGACAAAGGAATAGCCCACCCAATGTTGAAAGCTGCCAGTGATCCCACCCAGGTGACTAGCAGAACTGCCATGCATGACCCCCAGGGACTGAGAACTAGCCCATCCTATATTCACCACCACTGGCAACACCAGCCCCACAACCAGAAGAGCCATAAAGGCCAGAACATACCCCCTTCAAGGCCTGAGAAACAGCCCCCTTGGCAGCTGCCAGCTTCAGTAAAGGCATGCTGCTGCCTCCACAAACACCCACAGTCTAAGCCACTGAGACATTCGCAGACACCACTGATTAAATTATAGCTGAAGAAATCCCATGGAGACTACACGCTGGCACCCACCCAAAATCAAAGCCAAAACACCCACCCAACCAACACTACAGGACGTATCTACAGGAAACAGTCTTTCCCTACAAAAGCTAGTCCCGATAAGGGACAGACTGCCTCATCAAATGTCTCCCTAACCCCCATGTATACTGACTGGGAGACCAGAGCTCTGGCTGCCAGCTGGCAGGTACCCTTCTGGAACGAAGCTACCAGAGGAAGGAACAGGCTGCAATCTTTGCTGTTCTGCAACCCCCATAGGTGATTCCCAGACAAACAGGATCTGAAGTGGACCTCTAGCAAACTCCAGCAGATCTGCAGCAGAGGGACCTGACTCTAAGAAGGAAAACTAGCAAAAAGAAAGAAATAGGTTCAACATCAATAGAAAGGACATCCACTCAGCAACCTTAACCAAGGTCACTAGCTTCAAAGACTAAAGGTAGATAAATCCACGAAGATGGGAAGAAAATAGCACAAAAAGGATGAAATCTCCAAAAACCAGAATGCCTCTTCTCCTTTAAGATCACAACTCCTCACCAGCAGGGGAATAAAACTGGATAGAGGATGAGTTTGATGAATTGACAGATGCAGGCTTCAGAAGCTGGGTAATAACTAACTTCTCTGAGCTAAAGGAGCATGTTCTAATCCAATACAAGGAAACTAAGAACCTTGAAAAAAGTTAGGTGAAATGCTAACTAGAATAACCAGTATAGAGAAGAACATACACAACCTGATGGAGCTGAAAAACACAGTAAAATAACTTCGTGAAGCATACACAAGTTTCAATAGCTGAATCAACCAAGCAGAAGAAAGGATATCAGAGACTGAAGATCAACTCAATGAAATAAAGTGAGAAGGCAAGATTAGAGAAAAAAGAGTGAAAAGACGTGAACAAGACCTCCAAGAAATGTGGGATTTTGTGAGAAGACCAAATATACATTTGATTGGTATACCTCAAAGTGATGGGGAGAATGAAACCAAGTTGGAAAACACTCTTCAGGATATTATCCAGAACTGCCTGGCCTAGAAAGGCAGGCCAACATTCAGATATACAGAGAACACCATAAAGATATTCTTCAAGAAGAGCAACCCCAAGACATATAATTGTCAGATTCACCAGGGTTGAAATGAAGGAAAAAATTCTAAGGGGAGCCAGAGAAAAGTCCAGTTACTCACAAAGGAAAGCCCATCAGACTCACAGCAGATCTCTCATAAGAAACCCTGCAAGCCAGAAGAGAGTGGGGGCCAATATTCAATATCCTTAAAGAAAAGAATTTTCAACCCAGAATTTCATATCCAGCCAAACTAAGCTTCATAAATGAAGGAGAAATAAAATCCTTTATGGACAAGGAACTGCTGAGAGATTTTGTTACTACCAGGTCTGCCTTACAAGAGCTCCAAGGAAGCACTAAACATGGAAAGAAAAAACCATTACCAGCCACTGCAAAAACATACCAAATTGTAAAGACCATTGACACTATGAAGAAACTGCATCAATTAATGGGCAAAACAATCAGCTAGCATCAAAGTGGCCAGATCAAATTCACACCTAACAAATATTAACCTTAAATATAAATGTAAATGGGCTAAATGCCCCAATCAAAAAACACAAACTGGCAAATTGGATAAAGAGTCAAGACCCACGGGTGTGCTGTATTCAGGACATCCATCTGACCTGCAAAGATACACATAGGCTAAAATAAAAGGGATGGAGGAAGATTTACTAAGCAAATGGAGAGAGAGAGAGAGAAAAAAAAAAAACAGAGGCTGCAATCCTAGTCTCTGACAAAAGACTTTAAATCAACAAAGACCAAAAGATAAAAAGAAGGGCATTACATAATGGTAAAGGGATCAATGCAACAAGAAGAGCTAACTATCCTAAATACACATGTACCCAATACAGGAGCACCCAGATACATAAAGCAAGTGCTTAATAACCTACAAAGAGATTTAGACTCCCACACAATAATAGTGGGAGACTTTAACACCCCACTGTCAATATTAGACAGATCAACAAGACAGAAAGTTAACAAGGATATCCAGGACTAAACTCAGATCTGGACCAAGCAAACCTAGTAGACATCTACAAAACTCTCTACTTCATACTCACAGAATATACACACTTCTCAGCACCACATCACACTTATTCTAAAATTGACCATATAATTGGAAGTAAATCACTCCACAGCAAATGCAAAAAAAAAAAAAAAATGGAAATCATAAACAGCCTCTCAGGCGACAGTGAAATAAAATTAGAACTCCGAATTAAGAAACTCACTCAAAACTGCACAACTATATGGAAACTGAACAACCTGCTCCTGAAGGACTACTGGATAAATAATGAAATGAAGGCAGAAATAAAGATTTTTTTCTAAACCAATGAGAATGAAGACATAGCATGCCAGATTCTCTGGGATACATTTAAAGCAGTGTCTAGAGGGAAAATTATAGCACTAAATGCCCATAAGAGAAACAAAGAAAGATCTAAAATCCACATCCTAACGTCACGATTAAAAGAACTAGAGGAGCAAGATCTCTTCCTCTATTGAGATGATCTCTAAGATCAGAGCAAAACTGAAGGAGATAGAGACACAAAATAAGCCTTCAAAAAATCAATAAATCCAGAAGCTGGTTTTTTGAAAAGATCAACAAAATAGATAGACTGCTAGTCAGACTAATAAAAGAGAGAGAAGAATCAAATAGATGCAATAAAAAATGATAAAGGTGTTATCACCACCAATTCCATAGAAATACACAGTACCATCAGATTACTACAAACAACTCTATGCACATAAACCAGTAAATCAAGAAGAAATGGAAAAAATCCTGGACACACCCTTCCAAGACTAAACTAGGAAGAAGTTGAATCCCTGAATACACCAATAACAAGGTCTGAAATTAAGGCAGAAATTAATAGCCTACCAACCAAAAAAAGTCCAGGGCCAGATGGGTTCACAGCCGAATTCTACCAGAGGTACAAAGAGGAACTGGTACCACTCCTTTTGAAACTATTTAAAACAACAGAAAAAATAGGGAATCCTCCCTAACTCATTTTATGAGACCAACATCATCCTGATACCAAAACCTGGCAGAGACACAACTAAAAAAGAAAATTTCAGGCCAATATCCATTGACGAGCATTGATGTGAAAATCCTCAATAAAATACTGGCAAACCGAATCCAACAGCACATCAAAAAGCTTATCCATCACAATCAAGTCAGCTTCATCCGTGGGATGCAAGGTTCAACATATGCAAATCTATAAACATAATCCATTATATAAACAGAACCAAAGACAAAAATCACATGATTATCTCAATAGATGCAGAGAAGGCCTTCAACAAAATTCAGCAGCCCTTCATGCTAAAAACTCTCAATAAACTAGATATTGATGGAACATATCTCAAAATAATAAGAGCTATGAAGTTCTGGTCAGGGAAATCAGGAAAGAAAAAGAAATAAAGGGTATTTAATTAGAAAAAGAGGAAGTCAAATTGTCTCTATTTGCAGAAGACATAAATTCATATTTAGAAGACCCCATTGTCTCAGCCCAAAATTTCCTTAAGCTAATAAGCAATTCAGCAAAGTCTCAGGATACAAAATCAATGTACAAAAATCACAAGCATTCCCATACACCAATAACAGACAAACAGCCAACTCATGAGTGAAATCCCATTCACAACTGCTACAAAAAGAATTAAATACCTAGGAATACAACTAACAAAGGATGTGAAGGACCTTTTCAAGGAGAACTACAAACTACTGCTCAAGGAAAAAAGAGAGGACACAAATGGATGGAAACACATTCCATGCTCATAGTTAAGAAGAATGAATATCGTGAAAATGGCCATACTGCCCAAAGTAATTTGTAGATTCAATGCTATCCCATCAAACTACCATTGACTTTCTTCGCAGAATTGGATAAAACCACCTTATACTTCATATGGAACCAAAAAAGAGCCCACATAGCCAAGACAATTGTAAGCAAAACAAACAAACAAAAAAATGCTGGAAGCATCACACTAGCTGACTTCAAACTATACTAGAAGGCTACCATAATCAAAACAGCATGCTACTTGTACCAAAAGAGAGATATAGACCAATGGGACAGAACAGAGTCCTCAGAAATAACACCACACATCTACAACCATCTGATCTTTGACAAACCTCACAACAACAAGCAATAGGGAAAGGATTCCCTATTTAATAAATGGTGTTGGGAAAACTGGCTAGCCATATGCAGAAAGCTGAAACTGGATCCCTTCCATGCACCTTATACAAAAATTAACTCCAGATGGATTAAAGATTTAAACATAAGATCTAACATCATAAAAACCCTAGGAGAACACCTGGGCAATACCATTCAGGACATAGTCATAGGCAAGGACTTCATAACTAAAACAGCAATGGCAACAAAAGCCAAAATTGACAAATGGGATCTAATTAAACTAAAGAGCTTCTGCACAGCAAAAGAAACTATTATTAGAGTGAATTGGCAACCAACAGAATGGGAGAAAATTTTTTACTCTCTACCCATCTGACAAAGGGCTAATATTCAGAATCTGTGAAGAACTTAACAAATTTACAAGAAAAAAAACAAACCGCATCAAAAAAGTTGATATCATCAAAGGATATGAACAGACACTTCTCAAAAGAAGACACTTATGCAGACAACAAACCTGTGAATAAAAGCTCATCATCACTGGTCATTAAAGAAATACAAATCAAAACCAAATTGAGATACCATCTCACATCAGTTAGAATGGCAATCATTAAAAAATCAGGAGACAACAGATGCTGGAGAGGATGTGGAGAAATAGGAACACTTTCACACCATTGGTGGGAGTAAATTAGTTCAACCACCATGGAAGACAGTGTGGCAATTCCTCAAGGATCTAGAACCAGAAGTACTATTTGACCCAGCAATTCTATTACTGGGTATATACCCAAAGGATTATAAATCATTCTATTATAAAGACACATAAACACATATGTTTATTGTGGCACTGTTCACAATAGCAAAGACTTGGAACCAATCCAAATGCCCATAAATAATAGACTGGATAAAGAAAATGTGGCATATATACATCATAGAATACTATGCAGCCATAAAAAAGAATGAGTTCATGTCCTTTGCAGACACATTGATAAAGCTGGAAACCATCATTGTCAGCAAACTGACACAAGAACAGAAAACAAAACACCGCATGTTCTCACTCATAAGTGAGTGTTGAACAATGAGAACACATGCACACAGGGAGGGGAACATCACACACAGGAGCCTGTTGGGGGTGCGGGGCTAGGAAAGGGATAGCAGGGGGTGGGAGGATAGGGGAGGGATAGCATTAGGAGAAATACCTAATGTAGATAACAGATGATGGACACAGCAAACCATCACGGCATGTGTATACCAATGTAACAAACCTGCACGTTCTATACATGTACCCCAGAATTTAAAAGTATAATTTTAAAAAAAGGAAAATCTCAATCAAATATGAATGTTGGTTAATAATGTATCAACTTTGGTTCCTTCATTGTAACAAATATACCATTCTAATGTAAAATGTAAATAATAGGAGAAATATGGAAACTCTGTACTAACTCTGTACTATCTTCATAACTTTTCCATAAATGCTAAACAGCTCAAAAATAAAGTTTATTAAAAAGGAATCAATGATCAAAAATCAATAGATTAAGTTAATCACCACTTCCATAATCAGATTAAGCTATAATCAATGTCACCATTCAGAGTCATTCTATATCTGGCTCAGATTGTACCAGTGCTTCCCATTCTCATCCATTCAAAAAGTATTTATTTTCAATATCTGCTTTATACCAGACCTGGCTGCTGAAAATAAAGAAATAGTAAAAACAAAGTCCCTGCTCTGAGTAGTTTGTATTCTGATGTAAATGCAAACATCATAGATCTTAAAGGCAATCAAGAGTACATGAAGCTTCCTACCTGATCAACAGAATATAATTCTAAGTACACATCCCAGAATGTCTAGAATTAGACAGTCTTCACTGAAAACATATAGGCAGACTGTAAGTATGGATGTCTGAAGAAGAGAAGCCTACCAGTATGAAGGGGGATTTAATACCCCCAAACTGGCCAGTAACACAACAAATGGACTTCTCCATACAGAAGCCTCATAATTTAAAGAACAGGATTTTCTTCCCAAGATACAGAAGTGCTATATGTGTACAAAAGAGTTTATAAGGTGAGGAAAAGGAATTAAAACAATGGAAAGAGAAACAATAGTTGGGAGATGTTATTTGCCCAACTATTTGCTATTTACTTTTATCTACATTATCAGAAAGCATCTCATTTAACACTCCCTTTCCAACACTAATTCCAATCATACCAGCTACTCCTTCAGAAATAGTTCAATGATTTGCTACTTAGTATTAAACACAACAGTTGTAGATCCCTCCCTTTTCTTCTAGCTGATCCCTGTCCTCCCATTTCTGTGTATATATGGGTAAACACTCCCATACATTGGATCTACTAGTTCTCCAAATCTGTTTCTGTTGATTCTTAGTGTCCCACCTGACTGACTTATAACTGTACAAGCACAAAGGACCTCACTGATTTCTCCTAACAGATACTCCCCCATTCCAATCTTTTCCACCTAAAATTACCCTAAATATTTCCAAAATGCCTCAGATCATGTCACAAATACTTTTTTGATCACCCTCAAAACCCTGGACTAGTTCTCCAACTGCTAGCCAAGCAAAGTTTTCTACAACCCCAAGTATCATATCTAACTTCTCCTTTACATTAGTACCACACTGCTTCACCTTAGCACCCACTGTATTTCCCATTTCCTATTACTTTCATCTTTGAATCAATGAAAGCAAGGTCAGATGCATGCAGTCCAACCCCCTAACTTAAAAAAAAAGAAAAAAGGAAAATAAAGCCCAAAGAGAAGGTTAAAGTGACTTGCTCAACACCACACAAGTAGGGGGGGGGCGAAAATCCAAACCTAGAAGAACCTAGGCCCCCTAAACACCAATCCTTAAATCTTTCCCATCTCCACCTACCCACATCCTATCCATTCTTTAAATTCCAATCAAATACCTTTATTGATTACTTCAGGGTTACTAGTTTGTATGTCTTGGCAAAGGAGAAAAGGGGTGCTTTAAAAAAATAACTTCCTGATTATTAGTGTACAGGTCTCACTGAACACTGACACTTGTATAATACCAAAAGGCAAAAAGAAACTAAAAATTGGGGAAGATCCAAGATGGCTGAGTAGGCACAGTTCTGGAGTGCAGTTCTCAGAGAGAACAGCACAGAGGGTGAGTGATCACTGCATTTCCAAACGAGTTTTTACTGACCACAGACCAGGAGACTCCCAGGCTGAAAAGTGGCATGAGTTCCCAGCATGGCTGTTTCAGCCAGCTCAGTGGGTCTCTCCACAAAAACTCACACAAATCTGGGCAGCTGTTTCAATTGGCACTGGCAATGCCTGTGAGACAGAGCCACCCACTCAACTGAAAAAAGGGGGGCTGAAACAGGGAGCCAGGTGATCTGGCTTGGCGGGTCCCACCCCCACAAAGACCAGCAATCTGAAATGCTCTGGATTGAGAGTTTCACAGCAAGTGCAGCTGGACCTGGACAGTCCAGCTCTGTGGGGGGAAGGGCATCTGCCATTACAAAGGCAGTCCACCCCTACCAAGGCAGTCTGTCATTACCGAGGAAATCCACCATTACTGAGGCAGTCTGCCATTACAGAGGCAGTCTGACATTACCAAGGCAGATTGTCATTACCAAGGCAGTTCTAACAATACCTCTATAAACAAAACCGCAAGGAAGTTCACATAGCAGCTGGGCAGAGCCCATGGCAGCTCAGCAACGCCTCTACTGGCACACTGTGACTAGGTTACCTCCTAGCTGGGCAGAGCATCTCTGAAAAAAGGCAGCAACATGTCAGGAACTTATAAATAAAGCCCCACCTTCCCAGAACAGAGCAGCTGGGAAAAAAGGCAGTTATGAGTTCCACTTCAGCAGACTTAAACATACCTGCCCAGCAGCTCTGAATGAGAAAACGGAGCTCACAGCTCAGCACTTGAGCTCCTATAAGGGTCAGACTGTCTCCTCAAGCAGCTCCTGGACCCCTGTATATCAAAAGAGACACCTCATAAAGGAGAGCTCCAGCTGACATCTTGTGGGTATCCTTCTGGGATGAAGATGACAGAAAAAGAAACTGACAGAAACCCTTACTGTTCTGCAGGTGATCCACAGCATGCAGGGTCTGGAGTGGACCTCCAACAGTCCTACAGAAGAAGGGCCTGACTGTTGGAAGGAAAAGTAAAAACCAGAAAGAAATAACTTCATCGTTAACAAAAGAACATCCACTCAGAGACCCCATCTGAAAGTCACCAACTACAAAGACCACAGGTAGATAAACCCACAAAGATGGGAAGAAACCAGCACAAAAAGGATGAAAACAACCAAAATCAGAACACCTTGCCTCCTCCAAGGGATCACAACTCCTCACCAGCAAGGGAACAAAGCTGGATCAAGAATGAGTCTGATGAATTGACAGAAACAGGCTTCAGAAGGTGGGTAATTACAAACTTCTCTGAGCTAAAGGAGCATGTTCTAACCCAATGCAAAGAAACTAAGAACCCTGACAAAAGGTTTCACAAAATGCTAATGAGAATAAACAACTCATAGACAAATATAAATGAATTGATGGAGCTGAAAAACACAACAC
>CAUYQU010048086.1:0-32120 GCA_963574635.1 Cheracebus regulus
AAACTTCATATGGAACCAAAAAAGAGCCCACATAGCCAAGAAAATCCTAAGCAAAAAGAACAGAGCTGGAGGCATCACGCTGACTTCAAACTATACTATAAGGCTAATCAAAACAGCATGGTACTGGTACCAAAACAGAGATATAGACCAATGGAACAGAACAGAGGCCTCAGAAGTAATGCCACACACCTACAACAATCTGATCTTTGACAGACTTGACCAAAACAAACAATGGGGAAAGGATTCCCTGCTTAATAAATGGTGTTGGGAAAACTGGCTAACCATGTGCAGAAAGCTGGAACTGGACCCATTCCTTACACCTTATACAAAAATTAACTCCAGATGGATTAAAGATTTAAACATAAGACCTAACACCATAAAAACCCTAGAAGAAAACATAGGCAAAATCATTCAGGACATAGGCATAGGCAAGGACTTCATGACTAAAACACTAAAAGCAATGGCAACAAAAGCCAAAATAGACAAATGAGATCTAATTAAACTTAAAAGCTTCTGCACAGCAAAAGAAACAATCATCAGAGTGAACTGACAACCAACAGAATGGGAAAAAATTTTTGCAAGCTACCCACCTGACAAAGGGCTATCCAGAATCTACAAAGAACTTAAACAAATTTACAAGAAACAAAAAACCCCATCAAAAAGAGGGCAAAGGATTTGAACAGACACATTTCAAAAGAAGACATTTATGCAGCCAACAAACATATGAAAAACTGCACATCATCACTGGTCATTAGAGAAATGTGAATCAAAATCACATTGAGATACCATCTCATGCCAGTTAGAATGGCAATCATTAAAAAATCTGGAGACAACAAATGCTGGAGAGTTTGTGGAGAAACAGGAATGCTTTTACACCATTGGTGGGAGTGTAAATTAGTTCAACCATTGTGGAAGACAATGTGGCCACTCCTTAAGGATCTAGAAATAGAAATACCATTTGACCCAGCAATCCCATTACTGGGTATATACCCAAAAGATTATAAATCGTTCTCATTCTATTATAAAGACACAGGCACACATATGTTCATTGTGGCACTGTTTACAATAGCAAAGACTTGGAACCAACCCAAATGCCCATCAAGGATAGACTGGATAAAGAAAATGTAGCACATATACACCATGGAATACTATGCAGCCATAAGGAAGGATAAGTTCATGTCCTTTGCAAGGACATGGATGAATCTGGAAACCATCATTCTCAGAAAACTGACACAAGAATAGAAAACCAAACACCGCATGTTCTCACTCATAAGTGGGTGTTGAACAATGAGAACACATGGACACAGGTAGGGGAATGTCACACACTGGGATCTGTTGGGGGGTTGGGTGATAGGGGGTGGGGAGGTTGGGAAGGGATAACATTAGGAGAAATATCTAATGTAGGTGAAGGGGGGATGGAGGCAGCAAACCATCATGGCATGTGTATACCCATGTAACAATCCTGCAAGATCTGCACGTGTACCCCAGAGCTTAATTAAATGATAATAATTAATAATAAAATAATAACTATTATTTTAAAATTATAATTATTTATATTATTATTATGAAATAATAATAATTTTTTAAGGTTAGTCAAATGCACCACAAAATACCAGAGAGCCTCAGACATTTGAAGCACAAAGGCCCTTGGAAGGCTCAACAGAAGGGTGCGGGATCACAGTGTCAGACAAAGAACCAGGGCCAGTCTCCATCCTGGCAGCCTGACTCCCTGACCCCTTCCAGCCCTTTGCTATAGGATCCATTCCCTACTGCCCACCACTCTGCTCCTTGAGTGGTAACAGTAAGGCTTGTCCCTGGCTAGCTATTGGCGTATTCAGCTTTGTGGAACAAGAACGGTATCTGGGATTCCACCTGCACATATGTACAAAAAACTAGCCCGCCATGCCACCTCTGTGTACTGTAGCCCCAGGTGACACAATCTGCCCCTTCTTGTTAACAGCAATTGTAAAAAGTCAGCTTTTTGTGCACTCTCTCTTTAACATGGATAAGGATTTCCCAAATATATAGGGAAGTCTTCCAATATGAAAGAGTAAAGAGAAAGCTGAAAGAAAGGCTGGAGAAGGGAAGGCAGGCAGAAAAAAAACAGAGAAAACAGAAACAAGACAAGAAGAAAAACACCAGCTCAGAAAAATTGTCATTAACATTTTCAGAGAAATAGAAGATGCTACATCCATAAATCAAGAAAGAGTGATATAAAAAGAACAATCAGCGATTGAAAAGAACTGCTGAAAATTCAAATTATGACTGCTGGAGAAAACATTTTAATAGAAACGTTGAAATATAAAAATCATGGACATCTACCAGAAAGTAAACAAAGGGATATGTCTATAGGACAGTAAACCAAATGTATGTCAAGTAAGAAGGAAAAAATAAAGTAAGAGAACCAATTATGCTGGCCCAATATCCAATTAATAAAAGCTTCAGGAAGAAAGAACAGAGAAAAAGACCTTGGGAACAGCTGAGGTTCATGGAGGTTGGGACGTCCAGGCAGGGCATGGAAGCTCCACGTCCCTTCCCCCATACCTCACCGTATTTATCTCTTCATCTGAGCTGAAAAGCACCAGGGCTTGACCTTAGCAGAAGGTTCATGAAGGGCTGGGTCCCAACACTGGTGTGAAGAGAGCTACTTGGAGGCTGAGAAAAATCACATAAAGGAGAACTCAACCTATTCATCCTGCTTGGAACTAAGAATCTTGACTGATCCATTTCCTTAAAATTCAGGCTTTCCTGTACCCCAAGAAAGAAAAGTGAATTTTCCAGCACGTGAGTTTACAGGACGTTTTTTACAAAATTGTTTTCAAAATAAAAAATAAAGCAGATGGCCATCTGAGACTGTATACCAGATTGTTTATATTGATGAGTTGATCCATGAAACAAAACAGCAGAGGAACATAAGCAGATTACAATGGATGCTGGATTTGGAAAAGAAATCTTTAGAGTGAAAATCTCTTTGCAACAGCCCTTCCTCTGAGGTAATAATCAAGACATATATTGAGTTATAGCAGAAAGTTATATTTCAGGGACAGAGGGATCAGGGTTATGATTTAGATCTTGTCACCTAGTGCCTGTGTGAAGCCTTGGACAAGACACATTTCTCAGCCTTCATTTCTTCATCTGTAAAATGAAGATGGTAATATTCTAAAATCAGGGTTATTGCAAAGATTAAAGGAAAAAGTGAATATCAAGGATCTGACAAAGTTTCTGATTTATAATAGGTACTTAATAAGTGGCCTTTCGTATCAAGTGTCCTGTTGGGAAAATAAGGAGATAGCCACATTCTTCAAGATGAACAAGATGAGACTGGAGCAGACACTGCCTGCTGTCTCCCCACTATTCTTTCTCCCCTTCTTTTTTATTTGCAAGTAAGTTCCTTCTTTCTTAGAGGGCAGTGATAGTCCTAACTACAGAACTACATTTCCCAACCTCCTTTGCAGCCCCCAGGTGGCCCTGCCCCACAGTGTTGGCCAATGGACTTCTATGAAAGTCTAGCAGATATTCTAGTGTACTTACCCCTTGCCCCTTCCTCCTGCTTCCCTGACACAGGCATTGGGCTGGGATGCAGAGGTCATCTTTAGTTCAGAAGAGACCATGAAGGGAAAGGCAGAAGAGAAGATAAAGGATAGAAGAAAGCTAAGATGCTGGTGATACAGTGGCCACTGACCCTCAGGACCTCACACTGCAATCATCTGTAGGAGAAAAGTAAGCCCTATGTGGTGCAAAAAAATAGAAAAGGAAAACAGAACTGATGTAGGAACATTTCTTGTGACAAGAGATGAATCACCAGATTGGAAGGGGTACTGTAGAGCACCCCACACAATGAGGGAAAATCCCTGGACTGAGAAGCAGAATCATGATGTTTCACAACCTGTGGAATCAGCACCAGTGGATTCCACAGGTGGCTCAAAGACTTAGGGACATCAGGCTCTGAATGCCTCATACCTGTGGACCACTTACCCAACTGCTCCCACTGACTGATCCAAACACGACGAAGTTGAGATGCGACAATTACACCCAAAAAAGTCAGAGGGGAAAATGCTGCATCAGCATTTGATTCTAGTCAATATCTTTGGATTGCAAGAACCAGAAGAACTTAAGGGAGGTGGGGGCTAGGGAGTTGGAGGTACTGCTACTCTGAGAACCAAAAATGCTGCAGAACTGAGCCAGAATAGAACTAGAAAATCATCGGGAATTGGGGTCATGCCTTTCATGTCTCAGGGGTTACATTCTCTCTCTTTCCCCTGCTTCTTTCCAAGTATCTACTCCCTCTGGCCACTCCATCTTGATGGATAAGCTTGCACAGGGTTCAAAGTGGCCATCGACCTGCCCTGACTTTCTGTTCACCCACCTCCTTCTCTTGCTCCTCTCTGAGCTTGCCAATTAGGTGTAATTGTAATTGCTGTTCAATGACCAAATAATGATTCACCCCTATGCCTCGAGACTGGCAATCCTAAGGGAAAGAGTATGATGCTTCTAATCAGCTATGACAGAAAAAGAAAAGAGGGAGTAGAAGGTTCAAGAGAGCAGGGACTAGCTTGCAAAAGACCCTCTGACAGTGCTCTGACAGTAGGCATGCTGCTCATATGCAAACCACTGCTTATCAGCCAGTCCAAACTGATGACCATCTACCGTAGGAAGCATATGGTCAGGGAAAACTTGCATGGGCTCATTTAGCATTGCTGCTGCAGACATGTGCTGAAGTATTGATCTTCAGACTTTCACAACTAGCCAGTCAGTTTTTCCACTACCCTTGAGAGGTCTAATTTTCCTTCCCAGCCCCTACGCTCCTTGAACCCAGCACTTGCATCTTTTCTGTATTGCATGAAATGAAGAGCTGCATGCACTATGTTTACACTGTATATTTACACTTTGTACCAATAAGTGAATAATTGATTGTCTAGTCTGAGTGCTCATGCACAGTTGTTTCAACAAACCTGATACTAATTGATCAATTAGCAAAGTATTTCACATGCCTATATGGATAGTATCTCTGATTTAATAAAACCCTGGCTTTTTATTTAATGTTTTTTTTTTCATTTTTCTCATTAAAGGCATCAATAAAAGGTTTGTGCATCCACTAACTGAAAATAGATGCACAGATGACAGGTTGCTTTTCATTTATCTTTTTATAACATTTTATGTAATTGTTGAGATAATATAAGAGTTTATAAACTATAAATGCTCTAAAAAAACAAACTTCAGGAAAACCCTCCATCGTATGATGAGTGTGTGCCAAAAACTTCAGTGATGTAAAATATGGGCCAGTGTTATAGCAGAGTGGATTAAAGATTTGGGATGAGCAGGGACAATTAGCACCTGGGGGTTCTGAAGATGCTCCAGCCAAATCTGATGCAGGCTTGGAGGTAGTGCAGTGCCACTTGGAGCTAGTAGGGACAGTTCTGAGACATCAAAGGTGGTGCTGAAATTCTGGAAACTTATTGATTAGTTGATGCCTACTTTGTCAAACTGCTCTGGGGACATTAGGCCAAAACACCAAGAATACAGGGACTCCCCATCCCCCGCACCTCTTGGGAAGGGGCTGCCTGCCGTTTCCCCACTAAGGCAAATGGAATTTTCGCACATGGCCACATCTCCTGCATGCTCTTTTGACAATATGACTTTGATACTTCTGCCTTCAGGAGGTGGCTGGTGGCTCTGGTGAAGCCTGCTGGGGAGTTCTGAGACCACCCATTAAGGACAACATGGCTTCTGCCTGGCTCTCTTAGTAGCTTTCTGGCTTCCCTGAAGCCACCATTCTTCGAGGAAGCCTGAATGCATCCATGTGGAAAGACTACACTGAGCGGCCTTGAGGCTATACATAGAGAGAGATCCCTGGCTGCCCCCTAGCTGCTCCATCCCGCTCCCATACAACTCCAGCTGGTCTGACTTGGAAGACCCTGAGTCCGACCACCCAGCTGAGCCCTTCCCAAATTCCCGCCCAGCAGATGCCAAGAGAGACAAGGCACTAAGATCTGCAGTGCTCACTGCACAGCAACAGACCGCTAGAGCAGCCCTCCTATTGCCCACGATCCCAGCATGAGAAGATGCTTCCTCTTCTCCCATTTGAGAATGAGCAGCTGGGCCCAGAACAGAAGTCAACAGAAGTCAATCATCAATCCTCCCAGAGTGATGTCACAAAGGGATACCACAGAGGCAAAGAAGCGTAAGGACGTGTGCACTATTCCCATAGCCCTGGCAGTGCTGGGTGGCATTCCAATGTGGAGAAGCAGCCCGCAGGTGTGCCTGCTGAGAGAGCATGTGTGCCTCTGCACGTTTGCCCAATACACAAACATCCACACACAGTCTTAGTCCACTTGTATTGCTACAAAAAGAGGGTTGTGTGGCCCATGGTTCCACAAGCTGTACAAGAAGCATGGTGCTGGCGTCTGCTTCTGAGGAGGACCTCAGGCTGCTGAGGGACTCCCAGCGTTGTGGGGCGTGATGCCGCATGGCTCTGACTGAATGTGTGTTAGTTATTTTGAGACTGGTCCTCAATGTTTCTGAATATCAAGGGTTGACCCTGAGTCAAAATGGTCACTCTAAAATTACCAGAACTTTCCTTCCTGTGGTCCTTAGGGTAGGTGTCGACATTGTCCTTCTGAGAGGGGCATGTGGACACCCAGGGCAGGTTTGATGTGCCCGTGTATCATCCAGAGGGCTGCCCCACCATGGGAGGAGTGACTCAAATTCAAGATGGAAACTGTAATTATTCTGTGGGAAAAAATACAAGTCTGTGTCCTTAGAGGTGAGTCCCGCTCTGAGGGGCAAACTTTGTCATGTCAAAGGATTTTCAATTCTCTCTGCTGGAGGAAGCTGGAACTTGAGGAAAAGAGGGTATGGAGGAAGGGTGTGTAAACATGCTGATCTGGTCTGAGCTGGCCAGGACTGGAAGGAGCAGAGAGGAGGTCCAGACTCACTAACCGCTCTGTGCTGGCACACGTCCTGTGGACCTCCCTAGGATAGAGAGCTGGGCTCCGTTTTATATTTGCTTTGGTTGTTTATATTGAAACTTTCCTTGATATAAATGTTCAATAACATCAGTAAACCCCCACCTTCTTGAGTTTGAGGCTTTGGGGAATCAACAGACAGGCCACATCCATCCTGAAGGATCATTTCTAAGACAGCTTGGCAGCCTGAAGAGCAGCTGCAGGAGAAAGAGGTTAACAGCCAGGACATTGGCTATGTCTCAGGCAAGGGCAGGAAAACAGTCTCGGGGTGTGCAGACTCTCCCCAAATCCTCAGGCACACTGGGGCTAAGGCAGGGCTTTCCATCTTATGGGATAGGACTGTCACCTGGTCTGAAGTACACTCTAAATACTTCCAGCCCTGGGGGCCACCACTGTTCGATTGGGAGAGCAACAGCCTCTACCCTCTCCAGAGGCAGCTTCCACGAGGGCCTCTGCTTTCCCTATAGCAGATCCACACTGGTGGCTTTGAGATTAGCAAAATAGATGTGAGCACATCATTTTCATGAATGAGGTCAGACATGCGGATTTGTATTTAAGAGATGTAAGTTGGCTAGAAATTCAATGGAAGCAGTCTCTCATTTGCATGCATACAACATAAGAGAGCTGTGATTCCAGCAGCCTGAATACCTACAAATGTCCCGGGTGACTTCCAGGCCCTGGTCTGGAGCGTTCAGCGTTGTCTGACCCCATTAAGTGATTCCAGTCATGTTTGTCTTAGATGAACTTTCCATGCTCTGTAGATGGTGTGCTGGTGGGACAGAATCCAGTCTGAGACTTGCTTCATAACCAGTTGTGAGGATGTCAGGAGGACATATAAGCCTTACCAAGCTCCGGCTATCGATGCTAACAATGAAAAAAAACACAAACAACTTTGAAAGACTAAGCTGGTTTAGGTCATTTTTAAAACACACATTCCAGTTATTTTGTTTGGATATTAAAGAGGAACCTCGGCTGGGCGCGGTGGCTCACACCTGTAATCCCAGCACTTTGGGAGGCCGAGGTGGGTGGATCACAAGGTCAGGAGTTCAAGACCAGCCTCGCCAAGGTGTTGAAACCCTGTCTCTACTAAAAATACAAAAATTAGCTGGGCGCAGTGGCACGCGCCTGTAATCCCAGCTACTCAGGAGGCTGAGGCAGGAGAATCGCTTGAACCTGGGAGGCAGAGGTTGCAGTGAGCCGAGATTGTACCATTGTACACCAGCCTGGGTGACAGAGTGAGACTCCGTCTCAAAAAGAAAAAAAAAAGAGAGGAACCTCAGGCAGCTAAAAACCCCAAGCACCATCTAGTCGCAGACCTCAGTGGAAAGCCATGTGTATGTGCTGCAGTTTGGATATTTGTGCCCTTTCAAGCTCATGTTAGGCTGGGCATGGTGGCTCACTCCTGTAATCCTAGCACTTTGGGAGGCCAAGGCAACTGATCACTTGCGGTCAGGAGTTCGAGACCAGCAAGGCCAACGTGGTAAAACCCCATCTTCACTAAGAATATAAAAAAACATTAGCCAGGCTTAGTAGCAGGTGCCTATAGTCCCACCTACTTGGGAGGCTAAGGTAGGAGAATCGCTTGAACCCAGGGGATGGAGATTGCAGTGAGCCGAAATCATGTCACTGCACTCCAGCCTGGGCAACAGAGTGAGACCCTGTCTCAAAAAAATAAATGAAATAAATAAAGCTCATGTTGAAATCTGACCCCCAATGTTAAATGTGGAGCCCAGCGGGAGGTGTTTGGGTCATGGGGTCTGACTCCTCATGAGTAGATTAATGCTCTCCACTGGGGGTGAGTGAGTTCTTGCTCTTAGTTCTAGAGAATGCTGCGTATTTTAAGAAAAAAAGCCTGGCACTGCCCCCGCTCTCTTTTGCCTCCTCCCTAGCCATGTAATCTCTGCACACACCAGCTCCACTTCTGCTTCCACCATGCACGGAAGCAGCCTGAGGTCCTCCTCAGAAGCAGATGCCAGCACCATGCTTCTGGTACAGCTTGCAGAACCATGGGCCACACAATCCTCTTTTCTTCATCAATTGCCCAGCCTCAGGTATGCCTTTCTAGCAATACAAGTGGACTAAGACCATGTGTGGATGTTTGTGCATTGGGCAAATGTGCAGAGGCACACACGTGCTCTCAACAGACACACCCGTGGGTTGCTTCTCCACATGGGAATGCCACTCAGCACTGCCAGGGCTATGGAAATAATGCACACGTCCTTACTCTTCTTTTCCTCTGTGATGTCTCTTTGCCCCATCACCCTGGGAGTATTGATGACATACAAAATGAGGATAAAGCCAATATTTGACAGATTCTTACAAAGTACTATTAGGTTAGTACAGAGTAATTGCAGTTTTTGCCATTTTTTTTTAAAGTAATGGCAAACCACGATTATTTTTGCACCAACCTAGTACTTCCCTTTCCAGGTTCAATGCTCCCAGTTCACTGCTGGGCTTTCCCAACTCCTCCCAACTTATCTGAGTGCTTGAAGGATTCTGCCAGCCCACAGCCTCCCACTCTATACCTGCAGGCCCCAGAGGCTCTCCGCGGTCAGCCTGGTATTGAGCAGTAGTATTTGCTCCATGCACAGCACAGGAACCACACCAACTGCAGGTTTTGTATACATGCAGGACTGCGTAGCCTGGTGGTGGTCACCACCCAGGTCCCATGCTCAGCACTTTCATGCATTACTACCCGGTGGACTAGGTTTTATTTAACCATGTTGCAGATGAGACACGCAATCCAGGAAGTTAAGTAACCAACCCAGGTTCACACGTTTTCTTTCCTTTTCTTTTCTATTTGCCCGATAGCCAAGATGACTGAAGTACCAACTCCCCGTGGTCACTTTCATCACACTGGTGAGACTCAGCCTGCATTATGGCCAGAGGTGGCTCATGCCAGGACAGCAGCCTCTTCCCCTTAGAGAATCAGGGGAGCCAACAAACAGGAGCGGCTGCACAGGGAAGCTCAGGAGTCCCTGATACCGATGACTGCAGCCCAGTCTTCAATCACATCACTGGAGATACTTAAAAGATGTCAGCAGGTTGAGAGGGAAAGAGAAAGCTGCCCTTCTGGTGAAGAAAAGCACAGCCTGATGCAGCTTCGATGTCAGTGTTACATCTTGCTGGACAACCAGTGGCAGATTCTTCCTGGAGCAGTCCCAGGCTTGAGAATGTGCTGCAGTCTATGGCTTCTCCAGGTCTATACTTTCCAGGAGCCTCATAATTAATGAAACCCAAAAAAGGATCCCTACCCGTGGAGCAGTGTTCATGTTGTTCACTCCCATGCCTACTCAGCTGAGGCTGTGGTCACTTGCAGCCTGGGGTTGTTAGCTGCCTTTTCTCAAGATGGTTTTACTGTCTGGAGCATAGGAGCTCTAATATCTCTACATGGTGGGTTCCTCAAAACCCAGCCCTGGGCCAGCCTGGAGCAGATACACAATACAATTTTTTTTTTTTTTTGAGACAGAGTTTCACTCTTGTTGCCCAGGCTAGAGTGCAATAGTGAAATCTTGGCTCACTGCAACCTCCACCGCCTGAGCTCAAGTCATTATCCTGCCTCAGCCTCCCAAGTAGTTGGGATTACAGGTGCACATCACCATGCCTGGCTAATTTTTGTATTTTTAGTATAGATGGGGTTACACCATATTGGCCAGGCTGGTCTCGAACTCTTGACCTCAAGTGATCTGCCCACCTTGGCTTCCCAAAGTGCTGGGATTATAGGCATGAACCACCACACCCAGCCCTACAATACAATTATTGTATTACTGAGTCTCAAAAGGCTGGAAAAGAAAGGCCCCCCTATGGGCTGATATTCCAATTATTATTTTTATGATCTTTTCACAGATTGTCATAATGGACTCCAAATTCTCTCTTGTTCACCCACAAGCATGCATTTACTTGCAATATGAATGGACTTACATGCAAAGATAAAAGGGAAATGACTTTCTTTTTTAGCAGCACTCACTCAGTTCCACCTATAAAACTAGTACTCACTTTGGAAGTTTTGACTACAAAAATAGAAGAGACCATTGCCTGTCCCTGGAGGAGGCACTCAGGCAACTGAGCTGGGCATCTGGGTGCAGTGGCCACAGGGGTACTGCACACTCCAGGAAGTGCAAATGGTCATCCCTGGAGTTACAGGCATATCCCAGAGGCCCTGGCCTCCAGAGGCCTACGACAAGCTGGTGAGAAAAGAGAAGTGTGCGTCCTCTCTGGCCTCAGCACGGCAGAGCAGAGGGAAGCAGATCAAAGGGCTCCCAGGCCGGCCCACCTGAGCCACAACCAGGACAAAGGCCCAAATCAGGAGGTGGCGAACAACAGCCACTGGCTAAATCCAGCCCTCGTCCCGAGTGTATGTGGCCAGCCAGCTAAGAATGGTTGTTACAGCTTTTTAAATTTTTTTAAGGAATATGCAACAGGGTCTATCTGGTCGGCTGGTTGGCAGAGACAATTTTCTATCTGGCCCTTTATAAAAAAGATTTGCTGACTCCTGGTCTAAGGCATGAATGTGTCCCTGGGAAGAGGAAATTGTCCTGACGCCATTACAAAGGAGGCCCAGGGCAGCTGAGCTGCTCCATCTCTTCCTCACCTGTTAAAACTGGGCATGGCCAGCATCCTACAAGATTCCCCAGACCTGCCTCTCCTGGCCTTCTTCATATGCGCCAAGCTAGCACCCACCAACAGGAGGCGCTGGTGGTCCAGCCTAAAGATGTGCGCAAAGTGAGGTTATCCGGAGGTGGTTTGCAGGCAGGTTTGGTCAGGCATGGGTCCAGGGGACTTCCAGGTGAGCTCCTCAGTAAGCGACGCCCCAGTGTTGTGGGTTGAGAGGCCGCAGGGCCTCCAGAAGCTCTTGAGATTTATGGAGACTTTGGCCAGGTGTGGTGACTCACGCCTGTAATCCCAACACTTTGGGAGGCCAAAGCAGGTAGAGCACTTGAGATCAGGAATTCGGGACCAGCCTGGCCAACAGGGTGAAACCTCTTCTCTAATAAAAATACAAAAATTTGGCCGGCCCAGTGGCTCACGCCTGTAATCCCAGAACTTTGGAAGGCCAAGTCAGGTGGATCATGAGGTCAGGAGTTCAAGACCAGCCTGGCCAAGATGGTGAAACCACGTCTCTACCAAAAATACAAAAATTAGCTGGGTGTGGTGGTGGGAGCCTGTAATCCCAGCCACTTGGAAGGCTAAGGCAGAGAATTGAGTGAACCCAGGAGATAGAGGCTGCAGTGAGCCGAGATCTCACCACTGCACTCCAGCCTGGGCTACAGAATGAGACTCTGTTTCAGAAAAACAAAAAAATACATAAAGTTAGCTGGGCATGGTGGCAAACGCCTGTAATCCCAGCTACTCAGGAGACTGAGGCAGGAGAATCAATTGAACTCAGGAGGAAGAGGTTGCAGTGAGTCAAGACTGCACCACTGCATTCCAGCCTGAGCAACAGAGTGAGACTCCGTCTCAAAAAAAAAAAAAAAAAACAAGAGAGAGACAGAGAGATTTACAGGGACTTTGCAGTGGGCCCTGGAGAACCATCTTTCCTTGCTGCAGACCCAGATGCTGGTGGGAGCATCTGGAGAAGCGCTGAGAACCTCCATCGTTCCTCTTCTCTGGCCTCCACTCCCCAGCCTTGCCAGTGCTGGACAGATGCAGCTGCCTGGGGACACAGGAGCAGCTTCAGCTTTCCCACTGGCTTGGGCTAGTACTCGCAGACATGCAATCCACCCGTCGTTTGGTCACAAGCAGACATCCTTCCTTCTTCCTCACTCACCAAGGACCTAGTGTTTATCACAGACTGCATGCTCATGATAATGTTGAGAAGCAAAATAAGCTACTCAAACATTACACCCGCCTTCCTCTGATCCTGAATCTGGCCCTCCTAGCTGCCCGGGTGGTCAGGTGAGTCAAGGAGCCTCGCACATTCTCAGTTTCCTCCTCTGCAAAAAGCAACCGCTGACACTTTCTTTATTATTATTAACTTTTTTCTTTTTTTCTTTTTTTTTCGAGATGGAGTCTCACTCTGTCACCCAGGCTGGAGTGCAGTGGCATAATCTCGGCTCACTGCAACCTCTGCTTCCCAGACTCAAACGATGCTCATGCCTCAGCCTCCCAAGTAGCTGGGACTATGGGTGCATACTACCAAGCCTGGCTAATTTTTGTATTTTTTGTAGAGACAGGATTTTGCTGTGTTGGCCAGGCTGGTCTTAAACTTCTGATCTCAGGTTATCCATCTGCCTCTGCCTCCCAAACTCCTGGAATTACAGGCGTGAGCCAGCGTGCCCGGCCAGCCACTGACACTTTCTTGCTGGGTGCTGTGAATGTAACAGTCCAGCTCTTGGGAAACCCGGGCCTCTGTGAGAGTTAGCAGCCCTGCACTGTCCTCCTGAGGACCAGGAGCTCAAGGACAGGTGCCCTCAGTCCCTCAAGCCTCCCGTCTCCTGAGGCTGTCTTGTTCTCTCTTCAAATTGGCAACCCAAATATGGCACGCCACCCACTAAACAAAATTCCTCCGGGCATCCTCCCACAAGGACAGTCGCATGTCCCAGACTTTTGCAGAACATCTGGAGGCCACAGGACAGCACCTTGCATGTCCCAGCCGCACTAAGAGTGCACCAGCAGGCACCTGTCCCTAAAAGCCCTCCGTCACTGCCTGGGAAACGTACTGGGCCATCCGCACTCCACGCCACCTCTCCAGCTCGCAGGCCCCTCTTGTCTCTCTCCTGCCTGACACAGGATGTTCCACAGGTGGAAGAAGTTAGCTCCTCAGCTCACAATTTTACTTTAGAAACCATCTTTCCTCAACCAAAATAGATCCTGGGGTTATTTTGCAAAACAAAACAGTTTTTGGCCTCTGCTGACTGTAAAAAAATAACTTCCTCCTGCCTGCTGTATAATCTACCCTTAAACCCAACCCAATATCACAAACGCACAAGAAAAATATGAAAGATTTGGCCATCAAATACAGACAAGCGCTCTCTGGTCTGTAGAACCGTAGCTGCCCCAAAGCCACTCCCAGCTGGCCTTGAGGGAGGTACGGCCACACTCCAGCAGGTCTAGCCCCCGGCTAGAGGATGGAGTCTGCCCCGTGTGGCCAACAGCAGAAAGACACAGGTCCCCTGCCCAGCACAAGAGATGCAACGTCAAGCCGTAATGCTAATGTATTTGTTTATGGTGAGGTAGAGGCCGCAAAAGGACGAGTTCTACCTGTTTTCTGTTCTGAGCAGAGACAGGTGTTGGGGAGAGAGAATACATATTCTCTTTCTCTTTTTACTCGGAAGCCAAATCCTACGTACAGTCTCCTGATGCTGTTGCCCCCACCCCTCCCACCCTGTTTCAGAGCAAGGCTGCGTTCTCTGCTTGAGCAATGAAGGAGGTGGGCAGTCCAGGGCAGCTTTGGACGCCTCGGGTCCCTCAGGAGCAAATGAACCCAGGACTTCTTGATGCCATCGCAGCCTGGCAGCACCTGCCCATCCAGCAGACCAGCCACCGCTCCCCAATTCCCCATGCCTCAGCCCCGTGGGCCGACATTCCCTTCCCCTGAAGGCACCTGTGAGACTGCAGGGACCACTAGCCACCATCCCCAGCCGTCCTCCTCCTGCCCTGTCCCTCTCAGCCACCCAGGCTCAGGCAGATGCCCCTCCCAGCAGCATGCTCAGCTGCCCGCCCATGAGAGTGCGAGCCAGCTCCCCACCCCACTCCTGCCCATCTCGCTCACACCATTCCCAGAAGTAGCAGTGCAGCCCTCTGAGTAAGAGTGGGGCAAAATTCAAACCATGTTTAAATGTTTTGAGGATCACATCCACTACCAGTTCCTGTGGATGAAGAGTCCGTGGAGTGGGTACTGCAGGGCCTCCATGGAAGGAGCTCCATTCCTGCACAGCCACAGGGCTCAGCGAACCTGGCCCCGGGTGCCCAGCTGTGTCCAGCCGAGGGGAAGTCTCCTGGGAAGGGGCCTTTGAATGGTTCACACACATGTGCCCTGTGGACCAGCAGGCTGCCTTGGGAGCCAGTGGCGGGTAGCCGCATGTCCTTCCAGGCACAGCCCCTGCGAGGTAGAACACGGCACCAAGAGGCAGTGTGGACCCCTGACAACCACTGGGGGACCCAGGCACCCCGAGAACACATGCCATGCGATAACGTTTGTACCACGGAGGGCGCAGCAGAGAGCTGACACCTGGCAGAGCTCTGAACTGTTGCTGGGGCGTTTTGCTTCTGAATAAACCGCCCTCCTGTGTCCTCTGTTCACACAATTCCCTCCGCCCCAGGGCTCCCCTCCCGCTGCCGCGGCTGCAGCCTGCACACCCCTTTGCACTCCACTCTCTTACCAGGACACTGGGGGGCAGTCATCTGACACCACACCACTCCCTCTTCTGCTCCCGCTCCCGCTTAGTGGAGACTGGCTCGCTTATCTGATGGTTCCAGGACGCTCTGTGGCAACACTGAGTGCAAAGCAAACAAAGCCATCGGGTGCTGCTGCCTGCACGCCAGCGTGGTCCTGGGCCGTAACTCAGCACACAGTGGCCGGGGGAGAGAACCTCTACAACTCCCAGGTAGCAGAAAGCACAAATCACAGCCTTTCCCCGGCCCTGCGAGCTGAGAGAGCAAAGTCACACATATACTGTTTTAAGTGGATTTAGGGACACAAGCACACACGCACGCACACACGCACATACGCACCCACACATGGGCACACACCCCCACACGTGCGCACACGCACGAACACACACGGACACAAGCATGTGTGCACCCAGGCATACACACATACAAACGCACATGCGCACGCGCGCGCACACACACACACACACGAGCTTTATTTCCTTGTCATTCCTCTCATTCTCTTAATAACCCCGAGAGGCTTCCAGGAGTACTGCCACACTCTCAGCAAAGGAGAACTGTATGGCTCCTATAAGACAATTGGGCTTTAAGCAAATGAAATCGACTGCGGACAGCACTGGGGTAAACCTCCTCCAGGCAGCAGCAGGTATTGAAACAGTCCTTGGTCCTTCTCACTACAGCATTTTAAGTAACTGGAAACAATACCTCAAGGCAGTATTGCAATACCTTAGGACTGAGAAACGGAGAACATTTGCTTAGAAAATGGCGGCCGACAAATAAATGAGCCAAAGTTCAAAGGCTGCCGAGCGACGTGGGACACAGGATGACTCACACGTGCCGGCCTCACAGCCAGGACTTTCAAAAACAAGAGGGCAGTGGACAGATTCCACAGGAACGGCTGCTAAAGTCCATGAGGCTGACCCGGGCTGGGACTTCCTGGAAACTCCGAGGAGAGGAACTGCCACAGAGCCAGGGACTCGGGACTGGCACAAGAAACCGCACTGTGTCTGTGCTGCACTTTTGCAAGTGACCTGCTCTTCTGAAGGCAGAGGCGCCACTGAACGTGGTCGGCCCTAGTCACCAGGAAACCTGGTCTGATTCTCCGTGCAGGGTCCACCTTCAGAAGGCAAAGCTGGTTGTGCAGGAGAGAAACCAGAGTCCCGTTGAGGCTGGACAGATTCTTCAGCATTATGATGAACTCATTTCATCATATCCAAATGAAAGACATGTCCAAATGAAAGACAGAAAAGACGTGTGAGCGTTTTCCTGTGCACGTGTATGGTGGGTGCATGTGTGATATGTGCAAGTATGTGCACACACATGCTTGTGTGGTGTGTGTGTTCGTGTGTGCTAGTGCATGTGTGTGAGTGTGCATGTGTAGTATGTGTGCTTGGTGTGTAAGTGGGTGTGAGTGTGCTTGTGTGCCTGTGAGGGCATGTGCAGTGTTTCTGTGTATGGTGTGTGTGTGCGTGGGTGTGCTGGTATATCTGAATGTGAGTGTATGTGCAGTGTTTGCATGTATAGTATGTGTGCATGGTGTGTGAATGGGTGTGGATGTGCTGGTATGCCTGATTGTGAGTGCATGCACAGTGATTCTGTGCATGGTATAAGTGGGTGTGTGCCTGTGATTTGTGAGTGTGTGTGCATGGGTAGTGTGTTGGGGGTGTACACACATGCATGCCTTCATGCATATACACTTAGGACAACCGATCCACACCTAGAAGCTTCTGGGGGTTAGGGTTACAAAAAGTTGTCTTTAACTGAAGAAAGTGTCATTTGTAGTGGATTTATTTATGAGGGGAACGTTGAAAGCACATAGGAAAGGGTGTGTGCCCATGAGGATGCACAGAGAGACAGACAGGCATTGCTGGAGCAAGACTTGTGAAGCCGCATCTCTGGGAAGTTCAGACTGGTTTTGTGTTTCGTTGAAAAAGAGATGCTGCAAGCCCAATCCTCACGCACAGTGTGACCAGACGCACTGGTGGAGGAGAGCAGCTGCCTCTGCTGCTGAAGCCACCTGGCCTCATCCGTCGGAGGGGCTTTCTGCCTCCTTCACTTCCCACCTCTGTCTGCCAGAGTCTCCGCACTCCCAATCAGTGGGGGCCCCAGCTCTGAGCTGTGTGGGACTCATGGCATCACTGTGTCCCCTTGGGCAGATGCCCGCAGCTCCACTGGCCATGCTAGAGGAGTGCGGTGAGCCTGAGAATTGGAGACCAGCTGGGGTAATAAAAGGATAAGGGCTCCCCAGTGCAGGGCAGGGGCCACAGGCTACTTGATCCTGTTCTAGGGCCCGGCGCAGGCCAGGTGTTTCATGCCATTGCTCACACACACTCATGCACATGCACAAACATACATACATTCACGACACACACACGCATGCATCCACAACACACACATACAAGTCCTCCGCGAGACCGCCCCAGCCCTGCACCTCCCAACTCCAAGGACTTCCACCTCATCCCAGGCCTAACCTTGCCGTCTGAGGAGGGGGCAATCCCGACCCCTCATCTTCTACTTGCTGGTTTATAAAGTGCCTTCACCACTGTCTTCAGTGGCTTCCAGACCAAGCCACCCATTGGCGTTCTGGTGCCTATAAGGACAGGCTGCCATTGCTCAGGGCACCACTGCCCCTGAGGGAAGGGACAAGGCTGCTGGGGTCACGCCCCCACATGGGGGCCTCCTGCCTGTGGTGTCAGTGTACACATAGCCATTTCCTGGCCCTGTTTCTTGTCCTCAGAACCAAAGAAGCATCCACCCTGCCCACTCCCCACGTGCTGTGACAGCGCCTGCCCACGCGGCCCTGCTTAGAAAGTGGCTCCCCACTCAGAACAGATGGAGGCGGGGGTCTCCACTCAGAAATATCAGGGCTTCCTGAACGTTCCACCTCATCCGGGGCAAGCCCCCCTCAAAGCTGTCCCTCCCCTGTGAGGAGCTCCTGCCTGATGCTTGTCACAAAGCAAGACTCAGCAAGGACTGAGCTAAGCACCAGCCTGAAAACTTCACTCAGACCCCTCAACACACCGGGAGGCCAGGGTTCGTGCTGCTATGAATACACAATCACTTAAAATTAAACAGTTTTATCTTTATAATGAAAACAACATACTCGTAATGCCGCCTGGAAGACTGTGAGGTCCTTTTTGCCGGCATGCAATTTCACCAGAGAGCGATCCTGCATATTCAAACACCACAAATGTTGGCCTCCCACCGCTGCCTTCCGGAAGGCTGAATCAGCACTGAGTTTCTCTAATCATGCCTTGTTCTGCTTCTTCGTCCAGGAACAAGATCTGTAGACCCTGCCCTCTGAACGCTGCTGTTCAAGTTTCACCTGCTGACTTCCAGGTCTACACTTGCTCTCCGGCACCTCAGCCAGGCTCCCAGCTTGAAGGGGACTCCAGGCCAGCAATGGCCCACGGTGTAGCTCTAGGCAGATCCTCTTCTTGAACCTCAGACTCACGAACCCAAGGATCTCCTCAAAATCGCCTCTCGGTGTCAAACACGTACTCATGCCAGCCATGCTCAAGGTTCAACTCATGATTTCCAATGGTGCTAGACATCTATTTCCTCCTCTTCTTCCTCCTCCTCCTCCTCCTCCTCTTTCTTCTTCTTCTCTTTTTTGGCCAGGTCAGATGATTTTGTTTTGTTTTGTTTTGTTTTTTTAAGACGAAGTCTGCAGACTAGACTGCAATGTCACGATCTCGGCTCACTGCAACCTGCGCCTCCTGGGTTCAAGCAATTCTCCTTCCTCAGCCTCCCGAGTAGCTGGGACCACAGGAACTTACCACCATGTTCGGCTATTTTTTTTTTCTTGTATTTTTTGGTAGAGATGGGGTTTCCCCATGTTGGCCAGGCTGGTCTCAAACTCCTGAACTCAAGTTATCCTCCCATCTTAGCCTGTCTCTTACAGTGCTGGGATTATGGACGTGAGCCACCATGCCCTGCCAGATCAGGTGATTTACAGTCATCCTCCCTTATCCAAAGTTTCATTTTCTGGTTTCAGTTACCCACATTTGTGGTCTGGAAATGATAAATCTGGAAAACTCTAGTGATAATCCAGAAGTTTTAATATTTCGTGCCATGAGTGGCATGGTGAATCCTTAGGCCGTCCTGCTGTACCCCGCCTCCCTTTGTCCAGTATCGACAGCTGGAGAGTACCCTGCCCAAGAGTAACTTAGTTGCTGCCTGGATTATCAGACTGACTGTTTCGTCTTCGCAGTGCTTGTGTTAAGTAACTCTTTTTTTTCTTTTATTTTTTTTGAGATGGAGTCTCTTTGTTGACCGGGCTGGCGCTCAATGGCATGATCTCGGCTCACTACAACCTCTACCTCCCGAGTTCAAGCAATTCTCTGGCCTCAGCCTCCCAAGTAGCTGGGATTACAGGCGTGCACTACCACACCTGGCTAATTTTTTGTATTTTTTAGAGGACACTGGGTTTCACCATGTTGGTCAGGTTGGTCTCAAACTCATGACCTCAGGTGATCCACTTGCCTTGGCCTCCCAAAGTGCTGGGATTACAAGCTTGAGCCACCACACCTGGCCCAAGTAACTCTTACCTGACTAAATAATGGCCTCAAAGTGCAAAGTGGTGATACTGGCTTATTGTCATAATTGTTCTATCTTATCATTAGTTATTGTTGTTAATCCCTTACTATACCTAATTTATAAATTAAACTTCTCCATAGGTGTGTACATATAGGGAAAAAAACGTAGTACATACAGGGCTCCATACTATCTGTAGTTTCAGGCATCCCCTTTGGGTACTGAGAACCTATCCCCCATGGATAAGGGGGAACTATTGTGTCTGTGTTTAGTTTTTTTTTTTTATTTTGAAACAATTTTAGGCTTACAGAAAGTTGCAAAAATAGTAGAGAAATTTCCCACATAACCTTCTGCCAACTTCCCCTACTGTCGGTATCTTCCATATCATGGGTCAGAGATCAAAACCAAGAACCTAACTTTGGCAAAATACTATATGAGCCAAACTGGAACCTCAGGTTGTCCCACTGGTGTACCGTGCTGCTCCGGGACCAGAGGGCCTGCAGTCACCCTCTCCTTGGCCTCCTTCTCCTGAACAGTTCCTGAGCCTGTCCTTAGCTGCCTGTCGTGCCCTCGACTCTGGAAGAGAACTGGGCGGGCATTTTGTAGCTTGTCCCTCCATGAGTGTTTATCTGATGATTTTCCTGAGTAGATGAGAATGTGGAGCAGAGAGAGGGTCGGTTTTGCTCTTTTTTCCTTTTGCTTCAGCCAGTTTCCTTTCCCTTCATGGCACCACTGCTTCATTTCCCCCACGGTCTCATTTCTTTTTACTTCATGGCCCCACCACTGAGTCTGTCTCTAACCACCATGGACTGTGTTTGCATTAATTTTGATTTTTTAAATGATTGCATTGAAATACGATTGACCTTGATGACTGAGTTTCTTGCACGCCATTAAACTGCGCTCCCAAGGCAAGTGCCTCGCTCACCTCACCCGAATCCCAGAGCTGATTGGTCATGGCAAGACCCTGGCCAGTCTGGATTTAAGGGTTGCAGGGGGCGGTCATTATTGCCTACAGTGGGGGGAGGGAGTGTTGAAGGCCATGGCTAGAATAGTCCCTCACTCATTCCTTCCAGTTCTGCTTTCCATCACGTCCAAGGAAGGATGTGGCAGCTCTCCTGCGATTCCCTCCTGCCTACCTCCCTTTCTTGAAATGCAGAAAAGAGAAGTCTCCCTAGTGAGGAGCTAGCTAGTCCTGAGGCTGCCACCCCTCAGCAGGCTCGGGCTTCTGGGACCCCAGGATTAAAGCCCAATATGTATTCGGGCAGAAAGGAAGAAAATAGGCCAGGAACAGAGCAGGCGGCTGCTGGGATGTTTTGTCCTCCCTTGGCTTCTCTGAGAACGTTCTGTTCTACATCCTCTCCATCCATGCTCTGCAGTTATGGGAACAATAAAAGAGGAATTAAAATCTGGAAGCCAAGTGTGCCTGACTGCCAAAGGAGCTCCACATGGGAGAGGGGCGGTATGCGGTCAAACCATTCCCGACTCCCGTGGCAGGACTACACAGCCATCTGCAAACACCTGGGAAAAGCACGTGGGTGTTTCCCAGAGCCCCCTATAAGCTGCAAGCTGCTGCCCCGACAGAGCACGTGACATGACGCCAGCCTTCCATACCCTCCCACACTGAGTCCCACAGCCGCTGCTCAGAACCCCTTCTGCCTACCCCTCTCTCTGGGTCCACTCCCAGCTCACCTTCCTCCTTTCCAGACATGCCCCTGATCATTCCTAATGCCAATCACTTTCACTGTTTCCATCTCACCATTCTCCAGTCAGGCTGCAGCAGCCCCTTACAGGGCCTGGGACCTGAGCAGGCAAATCCAAACCTTCCTTAGAAGGCTGGAGAGCAAGAAGAGGCCAAGCACCGTAATAACTCACACACCCTGCACACAGGAAGGGCTAGGCTGAGCTCAGGCCCGCACGTGCATGCACCCGCCTAGTCCTCACCACCAGTCTCCCTTTTGCAGGAGAGGAAACAGACTCAGTGACCAATAAGAAAGGAAAGAAAGTTTTAATCTGTGGAATGCAAGCCCTCTTTAATTATCAGGCCCAGAGAGGCACTGAAATATGACCGTGTGTGGCTGCAGTCACGTCTCACTCCCCGCTTGAGCTGAGTAATTACCTCTTAAAGCCTCTTGCAGTGTGTGCTCTAGACTGATGCCAGGTAGCCATAAAATGTCCTACGTTGGACACAATAACTCATAACCTAGAGCTCAACAATGTACAGCCAATCACTAACCAATGTTACTTCTATATACTGATGAGAATTCCTCACAAACAACTTTGTAATGGCCCCCCTCCTGATTCACTGTATTTTACAACACACACACAAACACACACACACACACACACACACACACACACGTATGTACTTGAGCCTCTCCTTTGTTTTTTGTTGCACTTCCCAAGGCAACTTGAAGTGTGTCCCAGGCTGTAGTCCTCAACCGTGACCCAAATAAACTCTCTAAATTAATTTTGCTTGAGTCTGTTTCTTTAGATGGACACCAACATAGCACATGTTCGTGTCCCATGTACCATGTATACAATCACAGAATACGCTGCATCCAGAACTGGGTAAAAGCACTCTGTGCTCTTAACCAACATACATCCTCCCACTCTGTGCCATTCCAATGACATCTGCTGAGCCACTGATGCCCAAGGTCTGCAAAGGAAATGTCAGTCAAGAGGAAAGGCCAGGCCAAGAAGGCGAAGGCAATGATCCCACTCCTGCCTCCTGCAAACCCATCCTCCTCAGTCAGCAACTTTAAGTTCTTTGTACAGCAGGTTCTATTAACAGGAACAAAGCCTTTTCTTCCGCAGTCTACCTTAGGACGAAAACGCAAATCCCTCCGCAGAGGCCTCCCCAAACTCTCCCTAAGCCAGCAGCATGCACCCCCTTTCTAGTTCCTCCCTCTGAGCTCCACTGTTATCCACTGTGGTGCTTCTCCCCTTAAATGTTCGGAAGGATGATTTGCAGTGTTTGGGACACATGTCTACTAAAGGTGAGTCCGTGCTCATCTGAAATGCCAGTGTACTGGGCCACCTGTGTTTTCATCTGCTAAATTTGGAAAGCATGATTGCAGCTATGTCTTCATATGTGGGCTCCTCACTAGATTATCAACCCATTTTTGTTCGTTTCTGCTTTTTATTTTGAAACATGTCATACAGCAAAGTTGCAATAGCAGCACGAACCCCTGTGTGCCCTTAACCAGATCCTAGAGTTGTAGTTGTTAATGTTTTGCCCTGTTTTCCTTCTCTTCTCCTCTTTCTTCCCCCGCTCTCCCTCCCTCAAGGTCAATGGTGTTCCTATGCTCACAGGAACCAGAGCTGGGAGCTGAACACTCCTCTCTCAGAACAGTGTTCTTAAGCATTCCTCTACACACTCTACGGCATCACTGAAGTCAACAGGTAACTCTTAGTGTTGTGTAGCTGATTTGATATTCTTAACTTAGATTGGTCTTCCTGGGGACAGGGGACAATAGTCAGAATGCATCAGCCCCCTCAGGTAGACCATAGCTGTTCAGGGATGGCCCGTGCCTGGGGCTCCTGGAGCCTCCTACTTACAGAGGCTCCAACATGCCTGGGAACTGTCAGGAATGCAGACTCCCAGACACCTGTCCAGATCTGCTGGACCAGAATCCATGAGCATCTGAAAGTTCAGCCCATTCGTGAGCTGAGGAGAGCGCGAGAAGTCTAGAATTAGCTGTGTGTGTCATCATGAGTTCTCAAACGATATAGACTACGGTGGTGGCCATCTCCATGGTGGGAGGGCTGGCAAGAAAAATTAGAAAAGATTGGTATGTTTTGCTTATTTTCCTTTTCAGCCTATCTGCAAGGAGCTTCTGCTGCTTGTGTAGGCTCTAAGGGGCAGCTGACTTTCTTTTTCTTCAAAAACAAATAGAACATCAACAACAACAAGAAAACAAGACATATTTGTTTCTTCTTCCCTGAAAGCACAAGATAATCTTCTGGAAGCATGTTCTGCCCTAGACAAGGTATATGGGTTGCCCAGCTATGGAGGAAGATTGTAACAAAGATTCAGAGTCAGTCTCAAGGGCCTCCAAAGCCCCCCTGGAGACTGAGAGTGAGTCCTAAGGATACTCCTGAGGTCTTCTATGAGGCTTCTAGGTTTCCCAGCTTCTCTCTGTAAACAACTCCCTTCTCTGACTGGTCTCTGCTCCCCAAGGCCTGCCTGGACCCCTACGGACCAGCCAAGAAGACTCTGCCTGGCCCCTCCATTCAAACTCCCATGGTGCCCAGCTGATTCTCCCTGTGCAAGTTTCTATGGCCATTTCCTGGCAGACAGGATCTGATGATCTCTGCTTGGGTACAAATGCATCCCTAGTGCAACTCGGTGATGGCCAGGGGGCAGGCCACAGGTGAGAGGAGGAACTTATAGATGGGAAGGAGAGATAGGCATATAGACTTACCCAAAAGTTAATTACCTCCTTTGGACAAGTATATTTAAAACCAAGGGCTGGGCGCGGTGGTTCACGCTTGTCATCCTAGCACTTTGGGAGGCTGAGGTGGGCAGATCATGAGGTCAAGAAATCAAGACCATCCTGGCCAACATGGGGAAACCCCGTCTCTGCTAAAAATACAAACATTCGCTGGGTGTGGTGGTGCAGGCCTGTAGTCCCAACTACTCGGGAGGCTGAGGCAGGAGAATTGTTTGAATGCAAGAGGCAAAGGTTTCAGTGAGCTGAGATCGTGCCACTGCGCACCAGCCTGGCGACAAAGTGAGACTCTGTCAAAAAAAAAGAAAAGAAAAACAGGTTTCTGACCTCCAGGATCCTTAAGTTACAGACATAATCGCAAATGTGTTTTAAAATGTGAGGAGCCTTTAGATGGTTTCTGGCACTTAGCACAGTATCTAGAGCATATTAGAAGTAGATGCCCAATTTTTTAATGAATAGCTCTGAAAACTTATAGAAATCCCAGAATCGGCCAGTCACAGTGACTCACACCTATAATCCCAGCACTTTGAGAGGCCGAGGCTGGGGGATCACTTGTGGTTAGGAGTTCAAGACCAGCCTGGCCAACATGACAAAACCCCATCTCTACTACAAATACAAAAATTAGCTGGCTGTGGTGGCAAGTGCCTGTAATCCCAGTTACTCAGGAGGTTAAGGCAGGAGAATCGTGCAAACCCAGGAAGCAGAGGTTGCAGTGAGCCAAGATTACACCACTGCACTCCAGCCTGGGTAAGACTCTGTCTCAAAAAAAAAAAAGAAAAGAAAAGAAAAAAAGAAAGAAAAAGAAAAGAAATCCCAAGATTGCTATTTCACATTGTTCCCAGAAGCCGGTAAAAACTCATCTATTCTTGAGGATATTTTTTCCTCATATACCTTTAGGTATTCCTCCAAGTACAGTCACAAATCAAAACCAGGAGTGTAGAGACCGCCTGTAGGTCAGGATAACCACCCCTCAGTTTGTGACACAGTCTTTGAGTTTGAAGGTGACAAGTAGGGAAAGACCCCAGTATCCTGTTTCACCCAATTAAAGTGCCTCTTTTAAAAGACAATGTTATAAAATATCTCACCCACTCACATTATCAGCAATAATAAGTTTGGGGTTTAAATCAGCCGGTGTCCTCTAACTGAGGATGAAATTATAATCACACACATTTATAAAGTGCTACTCTATGACTGGCCTCGTTCTGATCACTTTACATATTTTTCTTTATTTCACTTTTACAATAACTCTGGGAGGGTTAGTATCCTCTATGACAGATGAGGACACTGAGGCGCAAGTTACTTAAGTAACATGTCCGACATCATTCATCAGGTGAGCGGCAGAGATTCCAGTCCACGTGGCACAGCCCAGAGTTTTGCTTCAAACCATTACACCACTGGCTGCACCCTTAGCCTGGGGCTTTCACTTTCTGCACCATGAAGATTACACATGGATAAGAAAGACTTCAGAAGAAAGAAACCAGATTGGTTTCCTTTACTTTAAAGTTCAAATCCAATTCATCAAAAGAAGAAAATGATATGCTAGTTTTCTTTTCTTTTCTTTTGCAACCTGCTGCCATATTTAAATTTCAGTTTTGAGTCTCTTTAAAAACTTCACAAAAATCCCTCAATGCTTGATCAGTAATTTCTAACTGTCTAATTGAATGGAATGAGTAGACATGTTGCCAAAGAACATCAGCAACTTGTCACAAATCAAACCCACATATTCAAAAATCTAGTACGTTTCTACACTTGAGTCATCAGAGAGACAGGATGATGGCAGGCTTCTCTTGGTGCCTGAGGTCTGCCTTACAGCAGGAGCTGTGTTTCATTGTACTTTTTTTTCCACCTCAAGAGCATAAGCAAGTGTGAATTGTCCTATTAGCATTTCCAGTCTGTCACTGTGTGAAAGGTTATCCAATGGAGTTACTAATGGAAATGCCAGTTTGTTTTTCTGGGTTCTAAAGTTTCTTATTAGCAGAAGGCACGTGTTCTTTGTGACATCCCTTCCTGGCTGCATTTGTAGGCAACTTATTTAAACTCTCCAAGCCTCAGAATCCCCATCTCTATGCAGGCGACAGTAATAACTACAGTGGTCTTCCCTTATCCATGGGGGATACGTTCCAAGACCTTCTTCAGTAGATGCCTGAAACCATGGATAGTACCAACCCCTATAGAAAGCACTCAACTGCACTGTGGCCATCACTTTTGTGTTTTGGCTACCCTGAGTAGCCAAAGCAATCTGGAGAAAGAAGAGCAAAGGTGCTTTTGTCATACTTTCTGATTTCAAAATATATTGCAAAGCCATAGTATTAAACATATGGTACTGGTGTAAAAAAGATCACACAGACCAAAACTTTTGCAGTTAGAGATGCCACAGCAAAAGGTAGCATGAGTTTCTTTTTCTTTCTTCACAATTTCACAGGTAGAAGATTTGTTCTTAAATAGATCTTATCAACTTCAGCATGCAATACTTTACTTGGCTTATTGTTGAGACTTACATCTTTTCACTTAAAGGAAGCACTTTAAGGCTTTCTTTGGCATGTCTGAATTGCTAGCATCACCATTCTTGCCCTTTGGGGCTGTGATTAAGTAAAATACCAGTTTCTTGTACACAAATCCTGTAATACCATGACAACTGATCCAATTACCCAACCAGCCACACATATACTCAACTGACCTGTGATAAGAGTGCCAAAGATACACAATGAGAAAAGGATAGTCTCCTCAACAAATGGTGTTGAGAAAACTGAATATCCACATGCAGAAGAATAAAATTGAATCTTTATCTGACATAATACAAAATATCAACTCAAAATGGATTAAAGATGTAAGCATAAGACCTGAAACTGTAACACTACTAGAAGAAAATGTATGGGAAAAGCTTCATGACATTGGTCTTGGCAGTGATTAATATGATACCAGAAGCACAAGCAACAAAAGTGAAAATAGACAAGTGAGACCACGTGAAACAAAAGAACTTTCACATGGCAAAGGAGACAAACAGCAGAGTGAAATGGCAAACTATGAAATAGAATAACGTAGTTCCAAGCCATCTATCTATCAGGGGTTAAAATCCAAAAGATACAAGAAACTCCTACACCTCAATAAACCCCTCAGAAAAATAATTTTAAAATGAGCAAAAAATTAAATAGATATTTCTCCAAAGAAAACGTAAAAATAGTGAACTGGTATATGAAAAGATGCTCAGCATTACTCATGAATAACTAGGGAGATGCAAATCATATCACCTCACACCTCACACATTTTCTGATGCCTATTTAAAAAATAAAAAAATTAAAAAAGACAAGTGTTGGTGGGGATGTAGAAAATTTGACATCCTTATACATTGTTAGTGGGCTTGTAAATTGGTGCAGCTGTGATGGAAAACAGCATGGAGATTCCTCAAAAAACTCAAAGTGGAACTACTGTATGATCCAGCAATCCCACTTCTGAGTATATATACAAAGGAATTGAAATCAGGATTTCAAAGAGATATCAACACCACCACTTTGTTGCAGCATTACTCACAATAGCCAAAGTTTGCAAACAACCTAAATGTCCATCAACAAATGAATGGATAAAGAAAATTGGTACACCTACACACAAAGGAATATTATTCTGCCTTACAAAAGAAGATGCTGCCATTTGTGATCATGTGGATGAACCTGAAGGATGTTATGCTAAATTAGATAAGCTGGGATACTGCATGACTCCACTTACATGAGTTAAAATCATAGAAACAGAGAGTGGAATGGTGGTTGCCAGGGATAGGGGAACAGGATATGGAAGGGTTGCTATTCAAGAGGTACAAAGTTTCAGTTATAGAAAATGAATAAGTTTTAGATACCTGCTGTATAGCATTGTGCCAACATTTAGCAAGAAAAAGAAAAAGAAAATGACAAACCCCACAGATAATCTACTAAACTTTATAAGATCTGAAGATTTCATTATATTGTATATTGCATAAGAAATAAAGGTTTACATTATAGTTGAAGACTCTTGAATACTCCTCACCAATCACATCCCCCTACCCACCCCCTAAAGTAACTGCCACCCTAATTGTGGCGTTCATATGTCCCACACACATTTTATATGTTTACTCTTTATTATGTATCCATGAACAGTATATAATATTTTGCCTTATAAAATTATACATGTTGTCATGTTGTAAATATCCCTCTGTAAACTATTTGTTTTAGTCAACATTGTGTTTTTGAGATTTATCAATGTTAATTCATTCATTTTGCTGAATAGAAAAACAGATAGTTCCATCAAGACACACACATGTGTATATTCATTGCAGCACTATTCACAATAGCAAAGACATGAAGTCAACCTAAATGCCCAACAATGAGACTGGATAAAGAAAATGTGGTACACATGCATCACGGTATACTATGCAACCATAAAAAGAATGAGATCATGTTCTTTGCAGGAACACAGATGGAACTGGAGGTCATTATTCTTAGCAGACTAATGCAGGAACAGAAAACCAAATACCACATATTCTCACTTACCAGTAAGAGCTAAATGATGATAACACATGGACACATAGAAGGAACAACAGACATGGAGGCCTACTTGAGGATGGAAGGCGGGAGGAGGGAAAGGAGCCGAAAAAGTAACTATTGGGTACTGGGCTTAATACTGGGTTGATGAAAGAATGTGTACCACAAACCCCTGTGACACAAGTTTACCCATATAACAAACCTGCACATGTGCCTTTTAACCTAAAATAAAAGTTTATTTTGAAAAAAAAAAAAGGAAAACAGTTCACATTATGTAGACTTCACTATAATTTATTGACTCATTCTCCTGTATACGTATGTGTAAGTTGTTTATGCATTTTCTACTGTAATCTACCTTGTTATGAACATTCTAGAGCATGACTCTCTGGGCATCTGTATGAGTTTCTCTAGATTTTCACCCGGCACTGGAATTCTCAGTAAGGGATGCGTGTCCAACCAGATACTGCCAAATTGTCTGTCACCGTGGTCTTCCAATTCACTCTCCTACTCTCAAAGGCAGAAAGTTCCTGACTCCCGATGTCCCCACCCACATACAATGCTGCCAACTTTTACTTTTTCCAATCTACTTGTTATTTCAATTTTCGTCTTCCTGATTACTAGTGACAGCAAGTAGATTTTCATGTTTGTTGATCTTAGAGGATATGTCTTCTGTAAATCACCTATATTCTTTTACCCATTCTTCAATTGAATTGTTAGTTTTTTTCCTTAGAAACTAAAAGAGTTCTTTATATATCTTAGATACTAATTATTGGTCAGTTATATGTTTGCAAATATTGTCTCCTGAATTAAAACTTAATATTTCCACTGAGGTTGTTTGTTTTGTTTGTTTATTTTTAGAGATGGGGTCTCACTTGAACACTCAAGCTGGAATACAGTGGCATGATCGTAGCTCACTGCAGCCTTGAACTCCTGGGCTCAAGTGACTCTCCGGTCTCAGTCTCCCGACGTGCTGAGATTGTCGGTGTGAGCCATCCTACCCAACCCTCCACTTTTTTCATTTTTTTCATATTGTCTTTTATGCTTGCTTCTACCTTAATATAGCCAAATGAATAAAATTTTTGTTTTATCATTTTACCTTTTGTTTTTTGGGAAATACTTGTCAATTTTAGAATATAAATATCTTCTTCTATATATACATTTCAATTTTTTTTTTGGCTTTTCTCTTTTAGTTTTTTAATCTACCTTATGTTTGGTGGTGGTATCAGAGGAAAATTTGACTTTTTTTCCAACACTTCTCTCAGCAGTTCTGACTCGGCTGTACATCGTGTTCTCAATGGGTCATTAGGACACCTCTGTCCTGTTAATTTTCCACATATGTACAAGTCTGTTTTTAAGTTCTCTATTCTGTTCTTTTGATCTATTTTTTAAAGAAGTCCAAATACATGGTAAGCAAATCTTCCCACCTTAATCAGTCCTGATTATTCTTTACCATTTCTTCTTCCATGTTAGTTTTTATCAGCTTGTTAAATTTCCAGAAGTTATTTGTGAACATTGTTTGAAGTGTCAATGAATTCTTGGAAAATTTGAAGAAACGGACATCTTTGTGTTACGAGTCTTCTCACCCATGAACATCTTCATTGCCTCATCTATTCAAGTCTCCTTGTGTGTACCCCAATAACATTTTGA
This sequence comes from Cheracebus regulus, assembly GCA_963574635.1. Lineage (NCBI taxonomy): Eukaryota > Metazoa > Chordata > Mammalia > Primates > Pitheciidae > Cheracebus > Cheracebus regulus. The sequence goes on from CAUYQU010048086.1 coordinate 30,439, forward strand.
AATTTCCTTCATAAACATCTTTCATGGCTTTCGTTAGCTATATTCCTAGTTACCATGTATTTTTGTTGCCACTATAAATGGCATGTTTCTTAAATTGCATTTTTTGTTATCTGCTACAATGGATAATGCCTTGATTTTCATATATATGACAAATATCCAGCGAGATGACTAAACATGCTCACTGATTCTAAACATTTCTCTGTAGATACCCTTGGATTTTCTATGTAAACAATCTTACCATCCACAGATCATTTCAGTTTTGCTTCCTCTTTGGAATTTCTTACACCTCTTATTCCCTTTTAATAACTTATGGCAGTATCTCAGTAAAATATTGGATAAAAAGAATGACAGCAGACATTCTCAGATTTTTTTTTTTACTTTAAAGAGATTTGTGTAATGTTTCACCATTTATGCTGTTGGCTATACATTTATTTGGTAGATGCCTTCTCCCAAGATAAAACTTTTTGTTTCTATTCCCCATTTCCCATAAGTTTGTATTATAAATAAATGTAGAATTTTAAACTGTTAATGTGGTGAATTACACTGATAGATTCTCAAATGTAAAGCCAGTAATATATTCTTTAAATAACTTAGATTTGTCATGATCTATTTATTTTTACAAATTGCTGGACTCTGCTAGTATCTATTAGAATTTTCATGTCTGAGTTTCTAAGGAAGGTGACCTTTTCTTTTCCTGTCTGCTTAGTATAAAAAATAAAGTAGCCTCAGAAAATGACTCAGAGAGCAGGCCCTCCTTTCTATTCTCTGGAACATTCTGTATGATATTGGAAGAACTGTTCTTTGAGTGTTTGGTAGAATTCTATTACAAAAACATCTGGTCCAAGCATTTTGTATGTGATACTATGCAGAGTGGATTTTTAAACCATTTCTTTAATGGCTAAAATCCATTGAGGTTATCTTTGTTTTCGAGTTTTACTGAGTTACATGTTTGGAGGTAATTACTCATCTCTCTGTGTTTTTGGGTTTTTGTTGCTGCTGTCGTTCTTACTGCTCTCTTACTTTTCATCTCTGTCTCTCATGCTGTACTTTTAATCATTCTTAGTGTGCCTTATCTGTACCTTCTAAGTTTTGGGGGTTTTTCCCCCTTGCAATCTATATTGACGAAGTTTGTCAATTTTATTTGTTGTCTTATAGAACCAGCTGTTGGATTTGTTGACTCTCTCTGTTTCACATTTGTTTCCTATTTCATCAGTTTTTCATCTTATTTCTTGTCCCTCCATCCTTCTGTATTCTGTAGTTTTACTCGGTTTATTATTATTATTATTATTATTATTATTATTATTATTTTAGAATAAAAAGAATGAAAGAGAGAAAGAGGAAGAGATTTTAGAAAAAGAGAGAAAAGGAGAAAGAAAGAAACAGCAAAAGAAAGAAAAAATGCAAGAGAAAGAAAGAGGAAGAGATTTTAGAAAAAGAGAAAAGGAGAAAGAAATACAGCAAAAGAAAGAAAAAAAGAATGAAAGAGAAAGAAAGAGGAAGAGATTTTAGAAAAAGAGAGAAAAGGAGAAAGAAAGAAACACCAAAAGAAAGAAAAAAGAATGAAAGAGAGAAAGAAAGAGGAAGAGAAAGAGGGAGAGAGAATGGGATTCTTGTTTTATTGCCCAGGCTAGAATACAGTCTAAAAATGGGTATTAAAAACCTCTTTTATGCCAATAATTGTG
>CAUYQU010048087.1:0-16694 GCA_963574635.1 Cheracebus regulus
GATCAGTGAGTTGGGAAATGGAGTTTTTCCAGTGGCCTAAATCAGGATCTATGTGCTGAGAGAGAGTTTTAAAATTTTGGTCCCCAGTTATAAGAGCTGATATTCCAACTGTGGTGAAGCCAGCAATGCCTAATCCAGCCAGTAGAGGGATGACAATTGGGACTTGCTTCCATTGGGCAGTAATAATGCCTGATGGGGCCAGGAGGTTAAGTCCCTGTTGGCCATCATAAATGTAGACCCTGGGGAGGACGTGTACTGGGGTGCAGAGTATGGGAGCGGAGCTGCTGAACCAGTATGCGGAAATGCAGGTGGTGAGGCCAAAAGTGCAGGCTAACCAAGTGGTATCTGGGGCCCAATAGTAAAGGTTTTTACCATTAAAGGTTACATCATGGAAGACATTACAGTAATGCCCATAAGGAGAACCTGCAAGGGTGTCATTTGGGGAGTGGTAGCAGTGCCCAGACCCTTCTATGTCTCCCAGGGTTAAATGGAGTGTAGATTGGAAGCATGAAGAAATGGACAGGTTGGCAGGTAATTGGGAAGCCAACCTGGTATAAAACAGTGGTTGACGGTTTAGACAGAGCCAACAGTCTTTTCCTAAATCTGGGTTAGATTTGTTGAGGAGGTGGTGAGCCAAGGACAACAGGTTAACAGGGTTGTGTCCTCTTTGAGCCAAGTTGGGGTTGTAGGGGAAGTTTGTTGGGGTGGGTATTGATTATCTGGATGAGGGGGCTTTGTATTTTTAGGGGGGCCTATTGTCATATGACCTGGGCAATGGGTCTGGGCTGGGTTATATGCTGGATGGTAAAGATGTTTCCCATGTCCCATCCATCCATATATACTCTGAGACCCCAGATGCACCCTGTTGTCCATCTACCATCTGGGGTAGTTAAGTTGTCTTGAGTGGGTTACAAGTCCCAGGGTAGCATGGGGTTGGGGAAGAGTCTCAGTTAAAAGAGATGAAGGAGTATATGTTTTTGGTGTACCCTGATATAGTGGAGATCGTTTCACAACCCCAATGGGGGCAAAAGAATTCATTTAAGTCTCCACAGTTCCATCTTGTTTGTGGGGTGGATCCTGGGCACAGTTATAATCCATAAGTTTGAAGTTGTTGCTCTGTCCTTGCACTGCCATATCCAGCTATAATATCTTTTGTCCTAGGATCTATGTTTGGGGTCAGCAGTGGGCCCAGGAGGGCACAGAGGTCTAGGGAAAAGGTAATGGGGGTCTTTGGAATGTACTCCAGGGTTAACTTGACTAGGGTGGATCCCTTTCCAGTTAAGGAACTAACATATTTTTCAATGGAGCCCTCAGTGAGGACCCATTGATAGTAGGTGGGTTCTAAGAGGGGTTTACTATAGAGATTTACAGCACAGATTAGGATGGCGAGGATGGTGACCTCCAAGAGTGCATAAGTCTTAGTTTTAGTGACTCGGGGGAAGAGTGTTTGATGCTCCATTGTCCTTCCAGTGAGGCAGTCTTGACGTGGGTGTGATGAATCCAGGCTGTTAGTCCGTCCACCATGAGTGTGGTGGGTGTGGTCAGGATAACTGTGTAGGGTCCCTTCCAACGAAGGCTGGGAGGTGAGTCCGGAGGTGGCGAATTTTTTAACAAGGCCAAATTTCCGGGCTGGAATGGGTGTGTTAGCTGGTCTTCAAGTTCTAATGGGGTGTGACGGGTGTCCTTAATGAGCTGGTATATCAGGGATTGAACAGACTGGAGCACCTGTAAGGATTTAAAGAGTGTGTAGTTATGGACTTCAGCATGCATGGTATCAGCGTGTCTGGGGAGTAAGGGAGGGTGCCTACCGAACATGATTTCAAAGGGGAGAAGCCTTTCTGATAGGGTGTGCATGGGACACGGAGGAGGGCAAAAGGAAGCAGGCTGACCCAGTTTTCACCGGTTTCTAAGATAAACATTGTCAGGGTTTCTTTTAGGGTCCGGTTCATTTGTTCGACTTGCCCTGAACTCTGGGGACGATAGGCACAGTGTAATTTCCAGGATATACCCAGGGACTTGGCTAGGCCCTGAGAAATTTGTGCAGTAAAGGCAGGCCCATTGTCCGACCCCAGTGTGAGAGGGAGGCCAAACTGAGGAACAAGGTTCTGTAATAGCTTTTTGTGACCACCAAAGCAGTCTCCGACCTAGTGGGGAAGACTTCCACCCATCCAGGGAATGTATCTATAAACACCAGGAGGTGTTTATAACCATTTTCTGGGGGTTTTATTTCAGTGAAATCTACTTCCCAATGATCCCCAGGGCTAGTCCCTCTGTGTCTTACTCCTACCTGGCTAGACCTGTTCCCTCCCAATTTACTCGGGCACATACATCACACTGAGTAGTAATTTTCTTGATAAGTTCACGTAAGTGGGGAATGTAGTATTTGGCTTTTAGCAGCTCAGTTAGTTTGGTCTGTCCAGTGAGTGGCCTGGTGTGGGTTCTTAACTAGGGCCCATCCTAGAGCTTGGGGATCACAATTCTTGTGCCCGGTAAAATCTACCATCCTGTGGAATCTTGTGTGACCCCTCGTTTTTAGCAAAGTTTTCTTCATCAGGTGAGGATGCAGGGGTAAGGGGCAGGGTTGGAGCCGGCAGACTTACAAGAAGAGTCAGAGGTTTTACTGGTCCCAAGACTGCCTGTCTGGCTTGTAGGTGAGTCGCCCTGTTTCCCCTTGCCTCTGGTGAATCTCCCTTCTGGTGTCCTTTGTAGTCTATTAATGCCACTGCCTTGGGCTTCCATATAGCCTCTAGTAGGGCTAGGATTTCTTCTTTATTTTTGATAGTTTTTCCCACTGGGGTAAGTAGTCTTCTTTCTTTATAAATGGCTCCATGTACATGAGCCATAGCAAAGGTATACCAGCTATCTGTGTAAATGTTAACAGTTTTTTCCTCCACCCAGTCTAAGGCCTTTGTCAGAGTTATGAGTTCTGCCTTTTGGGCCGAGGTCCCATATGCAAGAGCCTGGACCCAGACAACCTGCTCTAGGGTGACTACAGCTGTCCCCACATACCTGACTCCATCAACCATGAAACTCCTGACATCTGTATACATTACCTTCTCTAGGTTCTGTAGGGGGACATAGGTGAGGTCCGGTTGAGCAGCGTGGAGGTTGTACATTGTCTGTTGGCAGTCATGTATGGGCTCCTCCAGTTCGCTGTCTTGTAGCAGCATGGCAGGTTTAAAACTGTAAACTTTAAAAACTGTATGCAGGGCTGGTCCAAAAGTAAGGCCTCATATTGATCTGTGCAGGCATTTGACATCCATTTTCCTGGAGCTCCATGGAGTAGTGACTCCACTGCGTGGGGTGTCACTAAGTTTAACTCCTGTCCCAAGGCTAGTTTGTCCACCTCCTTGACTAACGGGGCTGTTGCTGCCACTGACCTGAGACAAGCTGGCCACTCAGAGGCTATGGGATCAAGTCTCTTTCAAAGGTAGGTGACTGGCCGGGACCATGGTCCCAGTGTCTGGGTGAGCACCCCCTTAGCGACTACCTGTTTTTCATGCACAAACAACTGGAAGGGTTTAGAGATGTCTGGCAAGGCCAAAGCTGGGGCCGTAGTCAGGGCAGTCTTGAGCTTGTCAAAAGCCCATTGCGCTCTCTCTGTCCAAGTCAAGGGCTGATTTCCTCCAGTGGAGACATACAGGGGCTTGGCTATCTCAGTGAATCCCAAAATCCATAGCCTGCAGTATCCTACTGCCCCAAGGAATTCTCCTACTTGGCATTTCATGGTGGGAGTGGGTATTTGCAGCACCACTTGGACTTGGCTGAGTGCCAGTGCCCAGTTGCCCTTCTCTATGATATAGCCCAGATAAGTAACTTTCAGTTGGCAGAGTTGGGCTTTTTCAGATGAGACTCAGTAATACAGTGTCTGTAGGGTCTTTAATAATGACTGGGTGGTCTCTTTACAGGCCTCCTGGGTTTTTGTAGCCAAAAGTAAGTCATTCATGTATTGGAGTAGGGTATCCTCAGGGAACTCAGCTTGAAAGGTGGTAAGATCTTGGCTAAGTGCCTCATCAAACAGAGTAGGGGAGTTTGTGAATCCCTGAGGCAGTCTTTTCCAAGTGAGTTGCCTGAGACCCCAGTATTGGGGTCAGTCCATTCAAAAGTGAATATGGGCTGGCTAACAGGGGCCAGTGAGATGCAAGAGAATGCATCCTTGAGATGCAATACAGTGTATTGGTGGTGGTCTGTGCCCAAGAAACTTGTGTGTATGGATTAGGAATTGTAGGGTGTACAGTTTCCATTCACTTGTTTACCTTTCTTAAGTCCTGTACAGGCCGACAGTCCTTTGTGCTTGCTTTTAAGATGGGAAGTAAGGGGGTATTCCAGGGGGACTTACAGGTAGTAATGATCCCTCCTTTTAGGAGTCTGGTTATATGTGGAGCAATTCCCCATCTGACTTCCTGGCTCATGGCATATTGTCGTACCTGGACTGGAGTTGCTGTTGCCAATAGCTGAACTACGACTGGGTAAGATGATTTGCCAAGCCTGTGGAATTTGCTTCTGCCCACACTCTGGGTACATTCTCTTGGAATTGGCAGAGGAGGTCTGATGCTGATGATTGATCTGCCTCTGAGGGTAAAGCTTCCTGCCAGAGTTACTCATCTCACAGAGCACAGGTGATGAGGATTTGCTCAGGTGGCCCTGATGCCAAGGGAGGAGAACTTGAGTGGCGAGACTGACCCTCACAGAAAGAAATATTTGCTTGAAATTTGTGGAGTAAGTCCCATTCTAGGAGTGAGTATGGAGACTCTGGAATGACTAAAAAGGAGTAGGTGACGGTGCCATTCCCCAGATCAGTGAATCAGTTGGTGATCCAAGGGCTTGTTGTGGTTTTTCCTGTGGCCCCCTGGATAATTATTTTTCTACTGGATAGTGGTCCTAGAGGCTGAGTAAGGACTGAGTGGGCTGCCCCAGTGTCGACTAGGAAGCTGACAGGTGTGGCCTCCAATCTTCAAAGTGACCCTGGGCTCCTGGGGGCTTAATAAATAAGAGCCCCAGTTCCATCAATCCTGGCTTTCTAAATTGAGAATGGCCCTCAGTGGCTTTCCCTGAGCTGTTTCTCTTCTTCTCCTCTCCAGGCATTCATTCTTCCAGTGGCCATCCTGTTAGCAGTACATGCACCGGTTGCATCATAGCCTGGGCTGGGGACCCCGGGGGCTCCTCTGTGGTGTTTTCTGTCCTCATGGGATAATTCAGGTTTCCTGAAGAGCTGCTATAACTGCTTTAGTAACTCTTTTACCTTGTTTGGCTTCTAAAGTGTCCCTATTATTAAAAATCTTTTGAGCAATTTCCAGCAATTGGGACAAATTTATTCCCTGGAATCTAACTTCTGTAACTTTCTTTTAATATCTGGGGCTGACTGCGAAATGAAAGCCAGATTGATGGCCCGCTGGTTTTCTGGGCCTCAGGGTCAATAGGAGTGTAGGTGCGATAATCATCTTGTAGATGCTCAAGGAAGGCAGCTGGTAACTCCTGTGGGCCCTGAGTTACAGTCCCTACCTTGGAGAGGTTAGTGGGCTTGCAGGCCAGTCCCCTAACCCCTTCTAGTAGATACCAGTGAAAATTGTTCAGAACCTGTAGGCCTGCTGAGGTGTTTGGATCCCACTGAGGTTGGGTGGAAGGGAAAATTTTCATTAATTTGCTCCTGGTGGTCCTCCGCCAAGCCTCCCCCTGTTCCAATGATGGCCTTATGTGCCTCCTGTCTAATTCTGCCCCTTTCTTCTGCAGTAAATAGTACTAGGAGTAATTGTTGACAATCATCCCAGGTGGGGAGGTGGGTTTGTAAGACAGACTCTAGGATCCCTGCGAGTGCCTCGGGCCTTTCATAAAAAGGAAGGTGTTGAGCCTTCCAATTGTATAAATCACTACAGGAGAAGGGGATGTGGACAAAGAAGGGGTGACCCCAGCTACCTCCTTCCATTGGGGGTGGCTCCCACAGGAGTAATACCCTGGGTGCATATGGAGCCCCACTACAGGTGTGGAGTGGGGACAAGGGCTGGCTACCAGTGCTGTCTGGAGAGGGGTGCTGGAACCCCTGTTGAAAGGGTCTAAAGTAAGGTGGAGGTAATTGTAGATCCTCTTCTGGGGTGGGGAGAATGGCCAGCATGGTAGGGACCATCTTTGGGCTGGCTAACATGACCTGAAGTCCAGGCTGTTTTATGCAGCGCTTCAGCCATGGGGGGTTTGTTGGACTAAATCCAACCATTGGTCAATGTATGAAAACTGGTCAGGGTATCTAGGAGTTTCTGCGACCATTTTCCATACAGTCTGGGTAATTTTTGGGTCATAGGTCCCAGTGTCTGGCCACCCAACTCCAAAAAATGGCCATCCTAGTTCACATAAAAAACAGACTTTTCCAGGGGTTAATTTCACCCCATATTGGCCTGAGAACCTAACCTTGAAGTTGGGCATCATGCGTTGGAGTGGGGTACAAGGCCAGGAGCTAGATGACCGCATTTGGTTTTTCCTTAGCCTTTAAATTCCCCCAAAATTCTTCACTGAGGATTTGAACCAAGACCTTGCAGTTGCAGGCCCTATGCCTTAACTACTGTGCTAACAAGGTATTTGCATTACGAAGAGTCAGAAAGCTTTCTTAATCTGCAGTGACTGTGAGTTCCCAAGTTCCTGGAGCTGGGAGGTAGGGGCTGTGAGATCCCTGAACTGTGTGGAGCTGGCAGTCAGCAAAAAAAGGCTTCTCACACACAGGGACTCTGAAAAGCATTAAATTCCTCTCTCCCTCCTCTCTCTCTCTCTCTCTCTCTCTCTCTCTCTTCTCCCTCCCATACTTTCTTTTCTCTCTCCTACTTTCTTTTCTCTCTCTGTCTCTGTCTTTTCTCTCTTTGTCTCTCTCTCTTTTCTGTCTCCTGATAGTAACTCAGGTCTTGTGGCTTTTATAGTATTTCCAGTTTTGTCAGGTGTTGTTATACTCATGTTCTGCCCTTTCCAACACCAGTTTTAAAAGTGCCTCTACAGCTAAATCTTGTAAGGAAGGTACAATTAATTTAATTGGTCTGTCTTTTGTACGGGCCAGGGGAACAGGTGGGAGGGGCCAAGGGTGAGGATAGAATTCTCTTAAGAAGCCCCAGAGGTGCCAGTAATAGGCCTTGTGCAGGCTTAGTGCTGCTCAGGCGTGGTCTTCTCATAAATGACACCTGATGTCCAGTGGCCTTGGGAAAGTTGGAGAATGGCAAAACAAATGAAGTAGGAGGTCCACAGGGTGGGAATTTTGAATCCACCACAATGTACAGAGTTGACAAGAGATTTGCCAGTCTGTTCTTATTAAGCCATGACACTCTACCTCCCAGCAGTCAGGGTGGTGCCAAAAATATTGAATAGGGATGGGCTTCAGGGCACTGGTTGTAATAACACTTAAGATAGATAATTGTCTGTTCTGTCAAAAAGATATCGTTTCTACCCCAAAGGGCCAAGGAGTGTTGGCACCTTTTTGTCTAGGAGTTGATTTCCCAGGACAGAGAAAAAAACCATACCTGAGACATCATGGGCAGAATTCCCTTTTGGACATCAGCTGATAAAGGGAAAAGGAAATTATACCCAACATGGGCAGAAATACTCCTGTCCTGGAGGGGGTGGCTGAGAGAACTTACAGGCCACAATGATTATAATAGGAAAGAAAACAAAAAGAGATAGGGCTAAAGCTATTTGCCACATGGCAGAGTCAGAAGAAGTGAGGCCTCAGTCGTAGAAGAAGAATAGGAGAAGGAAGGAGAACAGGGTTACTTCTAGGGACATGAATTCAGTAAAGATCCCCTGCAGCCAGTGATCTGTTACCTACTGCAGAATATCTTCCACTCCAAGGGAAGCAGGCCTAAACTACTGTATATGAGCCAACAGGAGTCTAACAAAACTGGTGAATCTACAATAAAGACAGACCCACATATAGGAAGGATGGGTGCCCCCCAGATGGGAGACCAGTCTGATGCCTGCCCGGCCATGTCCCCAAAGGGATGTTTCAGAGTGTCTTGGCTAAGGTGTACCTGTATAAACCCCGGACCTGGTCACCTCAGAATTTTCAGTCCTGAGATGAGTCACCGTTATGCCTTGTGATTTCCCCGTGGAACTATGGGCGAAGGCCCATACAAGCCCTCTAGCCTTCCAGCTGTGGGACTACATATATACACACTCACTCACTCACACCAAGGTTATGGAAAACCACCAAAAACTAAATTACCCAAGACTCCAGTGAGGCAACCTGAGCCTCCAGTGATGTCTCACAGTAGGCTTGTTTGGTCAGAGTTGCAATCACTGCGTCTGGTCCCCCGACTCAGGCCCCCCTGACGAACCAGTCCCCTGATGTCCAGACCTGACTTACTTACCTCTGGAGGTTCCCGGGACCCTAAGGAATTTTGGGTGAATGTCGGCCAGGCAGTTGCCCGTCCTCCATGGGGCCAGAACTCTTGGGCCCTGGAATGTCTCAGGGGGTGCCTTCCCTAGAGGTCCCCAAGGTGGGAGTGGCCACCTGGGCAAGACTCTGAGACAGCTTTTGTCTGGTGATGGATGAAGATAAATCTCTCTGGGGCCTCCAAAAATATTATACTGGAGCAAGCATAGAAAGTCAACACCAAGACAAAAGCATGCCAAATTGCAGGGTCTTTATTGCCAGAGGCCATTGAGGACTCATGTCTCTCCAACCCAGGGCCCCAAAAGGAGGGTGTCAAGACCTTTTATGCCCATAAACCACCTCATGGGTGAGGGTGAGGGGTGGGAGTGAGGGCCTTCCGATATTCTGAGGGCCAGTGGACTTTGGACATTAGGTAAATCACCTCCTGGGCGGAGATGAGGGTGAGGGGCTCCAGACATTCCGAGGACCAGGGGACTTTGGACATTCCGATTGTTACTTAAGGGGTTCACAGAAGTCAAGATAAGTGTTAGTTTATGCATTGTCTGGGTAGGGTGGAAATTACAGACCTTAGTTACTTATTACAAGTCACAGGGGCCAAGGTGGCTTGGGTTTGGACTGCTTGCCTGTCACATTAGGGCTACAGAGAGCAGTTTCAACAGAAAGCCAAGGTATGGTGGAGGTATATAGTTTTATGGGGATTTTATCATGTCACCATACATAATAAATTATTTGGATACTCCCCATTTCATAGATAGTTTTCTCCCTACCTTTTTAAATTTGAAGTAATACTGCAAATGAACTCATGTTTGCCTTTTGTGCAGCAGTTCAACGATAAGTCCTAGAAGTATGATTGCTAGGTTGAAAAATAGGCATTGGCAAAATGTTCTCCAACTTGGGGAACAGCGATTCTCCTAATAATGCATTATTCTCCTGATAATGTAAAGAAGTGTCAATTTTCCATGCCCTTAATATTGATCTTTTTTTTTTTAATTAATTCACTTACTGGACACTTAAAAGTGCAATCTTTTACATACTATGCAAATATTAGGTGTTACAGCCAATAACCTTTTCTAGAAGGCCCCAGATCAAAAAGTGGATATCCAAGCCCCTGGGGAGCTCATACCATCCAGAAGTTTTTACTAAATGTTCTTTCATTTTCCAGAAATAATGTTTTTGTCCTTGGATCCTAATTTTTTAGGACAAAATGACAGTTTTCCAGGATGATGAGGTTGTAAATAATGAGTAAGAGAAACTCTCCAGCAAAAGCAGCTATCATCATTCTTAGAGCTTTGCTAACAAAATAATTGAATTTAATATCAGATAGGGTCACTTGTGCCACCCAAAATTTTATTGAGCCATCCTGGCAGGGAGTGATTTGCAAGGCCTTTTTTTACTGTTTCCTACATCTTTATTTTATCTACTTTCTTTTTCAAGACTTTTTATTCTTACTATTCATTTGGAAACTGAAATTGAGGCTTCAGGAGTTACTCACCATTTTTTTTTGTTTTGTTTGTTTTGTTTTGTTTTTTGTTTTTTAAGAAGCATGGACCTAGTGCAGTAGACTGCATGGGTCTCCCATGTTGACTTTGAAAACAAAGGAAGTCTGACCCTAAGCTCCTTTTTCCATCCTATGAAATCCACCCACCCCACCATCACCACCTGGTCAACTCCTAGTCCTCCTCCCAGAACCTCAGAACCATCCTTTAAGCTGGTTCTTTTGTAGAACCTTACCTGCTCTGTCTTCCCACACATTTTTGCCTCTAAGCAATTATGTATTGCCCAATAATTTACTTGTTTGCATATTTCCATATGCCCGTCTCCCAGCTATGAATTCCTTCGGCTGGACCTGGGTCTCATTTATCTTTATATCTCTTGTTGGTAGTACTTGCTAAGTTTGTTGGATAAATGTTTCTTCATTTTGAATCCTTTCCTGGGTTGGACATAAAACAACACTTAAAATATGTAGCACAAAGACCAGCACTCCCCAAATATTCCAGAAGCTCCCTCATGCTTCTCAAACTCCCTTGTATTTATGATGGGGTTATGTGACTAATTCTGGTTCATAGGCAGGTGTGTGAGTGAACTAATGCTTGGCACTTTCTGTCTGAGGTAGAAAAGAAGGGTCGTGAGTTACATACATGCCCTCTCTCTTGCCACTATGTCTGGAAACAAAGAACTCTGAAGCAGCAAAGGTAAAAGATGGAAACAGCCCAAATGTCTTATCACTGTTGAAGGGTAGCCACCTAGGAGAGCAGCCTGACCTGCATCAGACCATTCTGAAAGTGAGGAATAGCCTTTGGGATTTGAGCATTTATTGCCACAGCAAAACTTAACCTATCCTGACTAACGCAGCATGTGAATTTCATGAATTGAAAATGTATGTAAAAAGAAGCTCTTAAAATATGACTGTGTCATTTGATCATGAAACCTTTCACCTTCATCCCCTAGGACAATTGAGGGTTGGTAGTGTGGATTTTATGACTTCAGATTATCTTTCAAGACAGCATAGCCATTCCCATTTTATTAATAGACTCCAAGGCATGGAGAAATGAAAGCATTGGTTTCTGGAATTACGGGTGAGATTAGCAGGAAAGCACAGACCCAAATTTCTGACTCCCCTGCCTATATAGAACTGCTCATACCCCAACATTCTTGTCCTCTGGGGTTAGTGTTCTAGGAATAAGATTGACCTATTTAGAAATGGGACAGATTTTACATCTCTAAAGCTAACTCCACTAAAGAATATCTGTTTTGAAGCAACATGGTGGTAAAAAGGTTAACACTAAATTTCAAGTTTATTTCTAGGCAGACATCCTGAGCCCTGGGGGAAAGATTGCAGCTGCCCTGTGGCCCAGATAATGCAATATCAGGGTGAACAAGGACATCTTAGAACATTCTGTTCTCCTCCCCTGAGACCAATTAAAATCTGTAGGCATCTTTCTGTTGACCAGGCTGACTAATTGAATCAGAAGTATGATATTTTCATCAGCTTTCTCTCATCCCTCTCTGCCTCACTGGCAGAGAGAAAGTTTGACAATCATACAGCTTCAAGTATATGAGGCCCAGTGAATGGATCTGCTCTCACCTTAAACCACTGAGCATTGCACATTAAATAAGATCCCAAAAAGGATGGGACAAGATTGTGGGCAGGGTAGTGTCCCCAGATCTTAGTCTCTGTTTATCCAGATAAGAAGAATCTAAATACCAAGACACCACCTTCAGGATGCCTGATGAACAAGATATCTGTCATTTAGCAGCTGCTATTCCAATAAATCAACTCCATAATTATCTCTGCCTTGCAAATTAACCATCACACTGCCCAACTGAGAAAACTCCTCGTGTTGAAGGACCAAATACCTGCTGAAGTCCAACAAGATTGTTTCCATTCTATTAAGCTAGGAGGTATTTTCTCCTGCACATTCAAATGGCAGGGTTAACCTTAGAGATGGCCCCAAACATATCAAAGCCTCTGAGAATCAGCTACACATTTCCAGTTGTATGAGACTTGTCAGTTTGAGTGTGACAACCTCCACATTAGCAACTTCTGTGAAATTATTTCTTTATATCTAAATTGCCTCAGAAGTTAGGCATTTATAGCAGCATTAGTTCCAGCTGTGAGAAAGCTTTGGCTGACAAGATATTAGGAAGGGGTAGGGGACAAAGATTTCAGCCTCAGGACCTGTTTCTGAGTTTTCTAAAAGGAAATCCCCTGAACAAACTAGGCATTGAAGGAGCATACCTCAAAATAGTAAGAGCTGTCTGTGGCACACCTACAGCCAACATTATACTGAATGGGCAAAAGCTGAAAGTATTTCTCTTGAGAACTGGAACAAGACACATATGCCCACTCTCACTATTCCTATTCAACATAATGTTTAAAAGTGCTAGCCAGAACAATCAGGCAAGAGAAAGAAATAAAAGGCATCCAAATAGGAAAAGAAGTCAAACCCGCTCTCTTCACAGTTGATATGATTCTATAGCTAGAAAACCCCAAAGACACCACCAAAAGACTCCTAGAACTGATAAACAACTCTAAGAAAGTTTTAGAATACACATCAATGTACAAAAATCAGTAGCATTTCTATACACCAATAACATCTAAGTTGAGACCAAATCAAGAACACAATCCCAATCCCACCTACAATAGCCACAAAAAATTAAAATACCTAGGAATACATCTAACCAAGGAGGTTAAAGATCTCCACAAGGAAAACTACAAAACACTGATGGAAGAAATTGTACATGACATAAAGAAATGGGAAAATATTCCATGCTCATGGATTGGAAGAATCAATATCATTAAGTGGCTATACTCTCTAAAGCAATCTACAGATGCAGTGCTATTCCTGTCAAAATACCAATGACGTTATTCACAGAATTAGGGAAAATCTATTCTAATATTCATATGGAACCAAAAAAAGAGCCCAAATAGCCAAAACAATCCTGTACAAACACAAAGCTGGAGGTCTCACATTATCTGATTTCAACCTATAAGGCTAAAATAACCCAAACAGCATGGTACTGGTACAAAAAAAAAAAAAACATAGGCTAGGTGTGGTGGCTCACACATGTAATCTCAGCACTTTGGGAGGCTGAGGTGGGTGGATCACTTGAGGTCAGGAGTTTGAGACCAGCCTGGCCAGTGTGGTGAAACCTCACCTCCATTAAAAACACAAAAATTAGCCAGGCATGGTAGCAGGCACATGTAATCCCAGCTACTGGAGAGACTGAGGCACAAGATTCACTTGAACCCAAGGGGCAGAGGTTGCAGTAATCCAAGGTTGTGCCACTGCACTCCAGCCTGGGCAACAGAGTGCGAATCCGTCTCAAAACAAACAAACAAACAACAACAACAAAAAAAACCACACAGACCAATGGAACAGAATGGAGAACCTAGAACAGAATGGAGAACAGCACGCTTTTGCCTAATCTTTGATGAAGTCAACAAAAATAAGCAATGAGGAAAGTACTCCCCTATTCAATAAATGGTCTTATGATAGCTGGCTAGCCACAGGCAGAAGAATAAAACAGGACCCCTGCCTTTCATCATATGTAAAAATTAACTCCAGATTGACTAAAGACATAAATATAAGACCTCAAACTATAAGAATCCTAGAAGAAAACCTAAAAAACACCATTCTGGACATCAATCTTGGGAAATAATTTATGGCTAAGTCAGCAAAAAGAAAAATTGATGACTGGGAACTAATTACATTAAGGTGCTTCTGCATAGTGAAAGGAACTAACAGAGTAAATAGAAAACCTACAAAATGGGAGAAAATATTCACAAACTATGCATCCAACAAAGATCTAATATTCAGAATCCAAGAACTTAAACAATTCAACAAGCAAAAAAATAAGTGCGCAAAAGACATGAACAGACATTTTTCAAAAGAAGACACGTAAGTGGCCATCAAGCATATAAAAACATGTTCAACATCACTTCTCAAATAAATACAAATCAAATCCACAAAAAATGAGATATAATCTCATATGAGTCAGAATGGCTATGATTAAAAAGTCAAAAACAACAGATGCTGGCAGGAGAATGCTTATACCCTGTTGGTGGAATATAAACTAGTTTAGCTACTGTGGAAAGCAATTTGGAGATTTTTCAAAGAACATAAAACAGCTACCATTCAACTCAGCAATCACATTACTGGCTATATATCCAAAAGAAAAAAAAATTGTTCTACCAAAAAGATGTATGCACTCATATGTAATGCAAGAACAGAAAACCAAATACCACATGTTTTCATTTATAAGTGGGAGCCAAACATTGGAAACTCATGGACATAAAGATGTCAATGATAGACTCTGGGAACTATCAGAGAGAGAAGGGAGGGAAGGGACCAGGGCCCAAATAACTATTGAGTATTATGCTCTCTACCTGGGTGATGTGATCAATGGTACCCAAACCTCAGCATCAGGCAATTTATTAATGAAATAAACCTGCACATGTAGACCCTGAATCTAAAGTGAAAGTTGAAATTATTTAAAGAAAAAAAGTAAAAGGAAATCTATGGCTGAGGTATGTTTGGGAAAAGCTATTTTAGTTTTGAAGCTACCTCTGACCCTTGGCAGGAAGGGTTATGGACAAGTTGTGTTTCTCCAAAATTTATATATTGAAATGCTAATCTCAAGTATCGTGGTATTAGGAGATAGGGATCTTTGTAAGGGAATTAGGCCATAAGGAAGGAGCCCTCATGATGGGATTAGCACACTTAAAAGACATGAGTGACCACAGTTAAGAATAATGTATTGCACTCTTGAAGTTTTCTGAGAGTAGATCTCAAGTATTCTACACAAACACACACAAAGTATCTAGATAAGGTAATAAATATGATAGTTTCCTTCACTGTAGTAATTGTTTTACAACAAATTCATTATTTGTTAAGGTTTCCCCCTTACATTTAGGAACAAGCCAAGAATGTCTGATGTTGACCAGGCGTGGTGGCTCACACCTGTAATACCAGCACTTTGGGAGGCCGAGGCAGGCAAATCATGAGGTCAAGAGATTGAGACCATACTGGCCAACGTGATGAAACCCTGTCTCTACTAAAAATACAAAAATAAGCTGGACGTGGTGGTGCATGCCTGTAGTCACAGCTACTCAAGAGGCTGAGGAGGAGAATCACTTCAACCTGAAATGCAGATGTTGCAGTGAGCTGAGATTGCACCAATGCACTTCAGCCTGGCAACAGAGCAAGCTCTGTCTCAATTTAAAAAAAAAAGAGAGAATGTCTGATGTGATGTCAACAAAAAAAAACTTTGTATCGGAAGTCCAAGCCAGTTTAATATGACAAGAAAAATAAATAAAAACATAAAGATGGGGAAGATCCAAGATGGCTGATTAGGATCAGCTCAGGATTGCAGTTCCCAGCCAAAGCACAGAGGGTGAGTGGATGCCATATTTCCAGACGGATTTTTATTGCCCACAGACCAGGAGATTCCCAGGCAAAGGAGCCAGCATGGCTGTTTTGGCCGGCACAGCTTGTTTTGGCCAGCACTGCGGTTCTCTGCACAAAATACACAGGTCTGAGCACTGTTTTAGCTGGCGATGGGAGCTCCTGGGGTAGAGAGTCACCCATTCAACTGATTAAAAAAAAAGGGGACTGAAACAGGGAGCCAGGCCAGGAGATTCCAGGCAAAAAAAAAAAAACACTACGAATCTCAGCATGGCTGTTTCATCTGGTGCAGTAGGTCACTGCACGGGAAATCACACAGATCCTAGCACCTTTTCAACAGGGAACTGGAACATCTGGGACACAGAGTCGCCCATTCAACTCAAAAAATAAGGACTCTGAGGCAGGGAGCCAGGTGATCAGGCTTGGCTGGTCCCACCCCCACAAAAAACAGCAATCTGAAACACTCTGGATAGAGATTCACAGCAAGCACAGCTGAACCCAGGAGGATCCAGTTCTGTTTGGGAGGGGCGTCCACCATTACAGAGGCAGTCCACCACTACAAAGGTGGTCTGCCATTGCTGAGGCAGCCCACTATTACAGAGAGAGTCCACCATTATAGAGGTGGGCCTCCATTGCCAAGGCAGTTCTAACTATACCCATATAAACAGGACTGCAGGGAAGTTCACACGGCAGCTAGGTGGAGCCCACAGCTGCTCAGCAAAGCCTCTGCAGGCAGACAGTGACTAGGTTACCTCCTGGCTAGGCAGGGCAGCCCTGAAAAAAGGCAGCAGCACAAGAGAAACTCATAAATAAAGCCCTAAATCCCCGGGACAGAGCACCTGGGGAAAAAAAGGGAGGGGGGGGTTATGAGTTCTGCTGCAGCAGACTTAAATGTACCTGCTCAGCAGCTCTGAATGAACAATGGAGCTTGCAGCTCAGCACGTGAGCTCCTATAAAGGACAAACTGTCTCCTCAAGCAGCTCCCTGTCCCCTGTATATCCAAAGAATCACCTCATAAAGGAGAGCTCAGACTGACATCTGGTGGGTATCCTTCTGGGATAAAGCTAGCAGAAGAAGAAACTGGCAGCAACCCTTACTGTTCTGCAGCTGCTGCAGGTGATCCCCAGGCAAGCAGGGCCTGGAGTGGACCTCAGCAGTCCTACAGCAGAGGGGCCTGAATGTTAGAAGAAAACTAAGAAACAGAAAGAAATAACTTCATCATCAACAAACTTCATCAATCAATGTCCACTCAGAGACCCAATCTGAAAGTCAACAACTACAAAGATGACAGGTGAATAAATCAACAAAGATGGGAAGAAACCAGTGCAAAAAGGATGAAAACACCCGAAACCAGAATGCCTCTCCTCCTCCAAGGGATCACAACTCCTCACCAGCAACAGAACAAGGCTGGATGGAGAATGAAT